>VZSF01000959.1:43714-249292 GCA_013398295.1 Chionis minor | reverse complement strand
GGGGAGGACGCGGCGGTGCTGGACGCCACGCTGCGGCGGCACTTCCCGGCCTCCGGCACGGTGCAGGCGGCCCGGTACAGCCCCGGCAGCCCCGCCGCCCTGCGCGACTGCCGCGCCGCCGCCTGCCGCGCTCTGCGGGCCGCCCTGCAGCACCCCGCAGGTACCGGGGGAGGGGGACACGCTCCGGCCGGGGGCGCCGCTCCTTCCCGCACCCGGGGGCCGGGGGCTTTTCCGAGGGGATTTGCTCCTTTTTCCTGCGGGGTCTTCTCCTCCTGGGTGGGATCTACCCCATCCCGATGGGATCTGACAGCCCCTGATGGGATCTCTCCCCCACCCCTATGGGATCTGGCTTTTCCCATTGGGGTCTAACCATTCCTGATGGGATCTCTACCCCACCCCTATGGGATCTGGCTTTTCCCATTGGGATCTGACCACTTCTGAGGGGATCTCTCCTCCCACCCAGTTGGATCTGGCTTTCCTCAGTGGATTCTCTTTCATGCTGATGGGATTGGAGTCTTCCCAATGGGAATCTGCTGCTTTCTGGTGGGGTTCCTGCTCCTGGCAGCTGGGGAGGACAAACTTCCCAGCAGGTTGGGAAGCACTAGAGCAGCTCATGGATAGCAGGGATGTGGCCACTGCCGGCTGTGACGTGGTGGCCATCCGTGCTTATGGATGTGTGTTCTCGGGGCCACAGGAGGGCTCAGCCCTTGCTGTAGGGTACAGGCAGGACCTGACCTTCCTGCAGGAGGAAGGTGCTTCTGCTGGCTTTGCATAACAAATAAGAACAACAGCAAGTGGGTGTTTGGGTTTAAACCCACTCATCTGTGGGTGGCCAGTTTCAGCAAGGTGAGGGTGGCGGGATGAAAGCTGGGTGTCAACAGGCTTTGTGGAGCAGCACTTGCCCTGGGGCGAAAGGCGAGTCCTGTTTGTGTGCAAACAGGATCCTGGGCAGCTGGGCAGGCTCAGCCCTTGCTGCAGCCGCACAAAACAGCCGGGCTCACTTCAGTCTTTTGCACTGCTTGTCTTGGGCTGTTTCCCTTTCCTCCTCCCTTCTTTGTTTTTTTCCCACTTTTCCCTTGCTCCCCGTCATTTCCAGGGCTCTGGTGTTCTGCTTTCTCACTCCCTTTACCTGGAGGGGTCTGCACTTGCCCGCAGCACCACATTGACGGGGTCCCCTGGGACCCCTGGGACATGGGGATGGTCAGCTGCAGCTCAGGTGCTTCTTTCCATCAGCTCAGTCCAGAATCCTGGGTCTGAATGTTGAGCTTTGAGATGGCCGCGACACACTGCGAGGGTGCAGGGCTGTCTTCGGCCAACTCCTTGTACTGAGTCACGCACGATCCCCTTTCCAGCTTCTCTCCTTTCGCATGCTTTTGTATTCCTCACGTTCCTGCTGCAAGAATCTCTGGTGTGCTCCCAGCCACCAGTGAGCCCTGCGGTTCTGGTCACAGCAGCCTGGTGGGGCAGCAGCTGCAGAGGCAGAAAAGTGTCCCTGCATACGTGACCTTTTTCTGCCTCTGCACATTGCTGGTGCTTGGCCCGGGACATGTGTTTTTGTGGCTAGCTGCAGCTTTGTCCTTCGTGCACGTGTGGAAGCAGCGTAGGAGAAAGAGGAGCAGAAGGAGCCGGAGCGGTGCTGCAGCCTGTTTGTGTGTGTTTTATAAGTGTGCTGGGTAGAAAGACTCAGCGCGTTGCTTTAATTCACCTCTGACGCTCTGCCTGATGCTCTTAGTCATGTAAGTGTCCCTGCGTGAGTAACGAGGACACTCATCAGCTGCAGAGTTCAACCTTAGGCAGAGGCAGCTTCTTTCCATGCCCCTGTGAGCACTACCTTCCAAAATCTCATGTGGCCAGAAGGGTCCCAAGCGTAGCCATGCGGCCAGAGACCTGGGGACCTGGCAGTGCCAGGCACCAGCTTCATGGCAGACTCCTTCACCCCATGGCTTTCACCACAAGCAAGACACAAGGGGAATAATATCATTAATGTAACGTGAGGGAGGACTGTGGGAAAGATGGGTGTGGAGCTGCGGAGCACCCTGCAAAGCAGATTCTAGGGGTACCACCATAAAGGTGTTCTCAGTCAGGGCTGAGCTTGTCTGGTTTCCCCTCTTGACTTTGAAAAGGGCTGAAAAAAAAGATGCTCTTGCATCCGGATCAGGTTGTTGGGAGGTGTGCAGAGTGTAAGGCTCTGGGTATGTGTGCTTGTGCCCGTTTTATTTCAGCCCAGCTTCAAAGCCTCTTCCTCTTCCACACACATTGCTGCTCAGCTCTGCTCATGACAGTTGCTCTGGAGCCACAGCCCTCCCATGCAGGGAATGTCCCAAACACTGTCATTTGTGCAGTGGAGCTTGGACAGGAATGGCAGTGGGGTTCCTGCCTCTCTCGGGTCTAAGCAGGAATGTGCTGGGCTGCTGTTCTGCCATGCCTCAGTGGTGTCCAGAGTCCCCGTGCACAGCGAGGAGGGGATGTATTTACGGCTGGAGGTTTTGGTTTGTTGACTGCAGGAAACACTGCCACTGTGACCCCTTCAGTGTTGCAATGGTCTGATAAGCTGAAGGACGCTGAAGTGGTTTATCATTTGTTGTCTGATTAGGAGGTGAAAGGCTGGATGATATTTCAATGGAGATGCTGAACTGCTCCTGTTGGAGACCATATAAAATGCACTGGTATAGTGTTTTACAAGCTACTGTAGTGTTTTACTATAATGACTTGAAAGCCTGTAGTAACTTGCTGTGACCTTCGTTGTTCTCCAGAATAAATACTATACATTGATGGAGGCCACATGCGCTCTGCATTTTGCAAGCAGTTACAGCTCTAGTTTCAGTGTGCTGGAGGTTGACGTGTTCAGCCAGTCTCCCCAGGAGAGAGGAATTGGTTAATAAAGCAGGGCGCACTAAATAGGTTGATGTGTCGGAAGCTGCGTGATAACACCAAAAAAAAACTTCCTTCTGTGGGAATGCCCTAACCGTGTCAGTCCCCAGCCTCGCCACGTGTGCCGGCTGAGCTCCTGCCAGGTTTCTTGCTCGCTCCGGGCTGTTGCATCCAGGATGGTTTTGGCAGCAAGGTGGCAAAGTGGAAACCAATGCCAGGGACAGATTTCCAGGGCAGCAGAGAGTTTTCAACCTGAAATAAGGCTTGCCAGGAGCTGGTCTGTGCTTTCCAGGGGTGGGCTCTGTAGAGCGGACCCGGTTTTGCTGCGAGGAGTTGGGCTCAGGGAGGGGAGACAGCTGTGAGTCGGCAGCTGGAAGGTTGGGGGAGCAGCAGGGCTGACCCACTGCCAGTCTGAACTTGTCTTCTCTGGTTTATCCAGAAGAGGGGAAAGACAGGGAGAGGTGGAGGCTCCTGTCCTTCCTGTGGTGCATTTCTTGGAGCCAGAGGAGCCGAAGAAAAGGTCACGAAGCAAAAGCTGCAAACAATGTTCATGAAGGTATGCCCAGCTCCCTCCCTTGTACTTCTGCTGTGTCTGTCAGAGGTTCTTCACTGACTCCCTGGTGGTCCTGGTGCCCAAACCTCTTGCTGGTGGCCTTCTTAAGCTATTTCCAGCTCCGCAGCTGACATCTCTTCCCTAGCTGTGGCTTGGCCAGAACCTGAGGACAAACAGCGTGCACTTGGCTGCTCTGTTGCTGTCTCCTTGTTTTCTGACCTTTCGCTTGGCTAAATACACACTGGGTCCAGTGCCCAACTACACCCCTGGGAGCACTGCTGGTGGAATCTGCCCTTTGCAGGAGTTCCCGGCAGCGGAACTGCTGTCCATCCAAGCAATGAATTGGAAGCATTCCCCCTGATCTTACATGATGTTCTCTGCAAACATAGTGGAAGGAGTGTTCCTAAGCCACTTGCATTTGGGGCTGCGGGGGAGGAGGAAGAGGGCAGTCAGCCTTGGGCTGATTCAAAAGGAAGTTGTTCGGGTACCGAATACCCTGGCGTTTAGTCCTTGCTGTACCACTGGTCATTCTGCTCGCCTTTCCCAGCAGTGATTGTCTTTTTGCAGAGAGCTCCCATGCAGGAGGCTACAAGGTGCGTGGTGTGGAGATCCAGGCTGCTCCATGGAACGTGTAGATGAGGGGAAACCCTTCCACTGTAAAAAGCATAAGGGTCTGAGAAAACAACTGAAATGACTGTGCAGCTTTGAGACATGTCCTCTAGAGTGAGAAAATTTAAGAGTCTGATCTTGCCGTCAGTGCCAGGCAGGTGACGCCTCACGGCCACACAGCTTGTTCTGTGCTGAGACTGGAGGAGGCCAGGGAGCTGGGCCCCGTGCTCCTCTGGTCATAGATCATCCCTATTTGTCAAAGCAATGTTGAGCTTGTAAAATAAAATTAAAAGCAGTTATGAAAAATGTCAGCTGTGCTTAGGTCGTGAGTATATATCAATTGCTTTGTGCCATACTTTCTTTTCATGTTGTTTTACATTGCATTTTGCATGAAGAAGAGTTTCCCACTCAGATCTCCCTTCACCTCTCTCTGCTCTTTGCAGATGACCTACAGGACCCTGAGGAAGAAGTGGCTCTGACCAGCCTGTCTCCCAATGGAAAGTGTGAAGAAACTGCTGGAGACACGGACACCTAGAGCTGCTGGGCACCCAGCACAGTCCGTGTCCCGGATCTGCCCGGTGTATTTGGAGCAGTGGGAGGAGGAGCTGGCATGCCCACTAACCCTCTCCTCCCAGGACCCACTGCTCTGGGGAGAAGCTGCTCAGCTTAACTTGCCGAGGTCTTCTGTAGGTCTACACGGTCTTCTGCAGCTGCCAGCAGCCTCTGAGGGCTGTTGCCAGAGAGTCACCCCCTGCTGCACTCTGCTGCCCGGGAGTGCCTGGAGCTGCCGATGGACACTGGGCTTCCAAGAAGCCCTTTGGGGATGTATCTCATGTTCTGGGTGAGATGATGTGGGGACTTTGTGTGTGAAAGGCAGCCACCTGCTTGAAGAAAGAGGAATGCTTTTTAATTCTGAGCAAAGCTCCCTGCTGAGATTGCCAGGGTTGGCCTCCCTGGCAAACAGATTCTGCTGCCTTGTTTTCCTGCTTTATTGCTGCTTTGAAGTTACCGCCCTCTCTCTAATCGACTGGGGGGGTGGGGGTGGAAGAAAAAGAAAAAAAAAAAGGCAAATAGTGGCACGGAGACTGCAGTGGGACAAAATGTGAGGTCTTGGATCTACCAGCTACTGAAAAGGCTCGAATGTAACTGTGTAATGTGAAGAAACGCAGTAACAGTCCACTGTTGGGTAGCAAGAATAACACCAAAGATACTGACAGTAACGGCAGCTGGAGCAATTTGGGAGCAGGAACCATCCCTCCGGCTTGTCCTGGTGCTCATAGACTGACTGATGGACCGCCTGGGTTGGAGGGGGCAGCAGACGGACACTGCAGTGTGGCTGGTGCTGGATGGGGTTATGGGAGAGGCCCATCTTACCTGTGGCATCTCCACACCCATGGGGTGGCTGGTCTTGGAGGTGGCCTGCAGCATTCCTCTCAACAAGACGTGGCTGCTTCATAAATACATATAAAAATATAAAAATAATCTGTTTTAAGTAGTTTCAAAGGGCTGCCTGTAGCCTGTGGGGCAACACAATTAATAACAAAGCCTTGGGTTATGAGTTTATTATAACGGTAGGAATACCTTTTTTATTTTTACTTTAATGCAACATAAAACAGGTCTTGTTTTATTTTTAGCACAAGCTGTGTTTTGTTTGGGACTGGCTGTCCTTTTCAAGTTTCAGGCCAGAAACTTCAGCCTGTCATGTCCTGACTACCTCTTCTCTGGCTTAGCTGCTGAATTATGGCAGTACGTCCTCTGTGCATGTCTGTCCTTTCTCTTGCTGCTTTTTTCCCAGTGGCAGCTGAACTGTCTGCAGTCCTGCCAGCTCCGGCCAGTACTCTCTCCCAGCAGTGTGCCTTCGGCATCTCTCTAGCTCTTACTTGGAGTAGGGGATGGGTTTTTTACCCAGCTCTGCTCATGATCATGTTCTTCAACATTTTTCAACAAACCATTTTTCTGTGCCTCGGTTTCCCCAACAGCAGGATGGGGACAGTGACACTTACCTACCTCACTGGATGGATGGTAATGCTGGAGCAGAGCTTAGCAGCTCTTGGGTTTCAAGTCGGTCATTTTTGTGATGGTGCTTTGCCCTTTTGGCCAGGAGAGAGCGGCTGAGGGTGTCTGGGGCAGAATGGTGGGGTGGAGCTGGGAGCTGGGAGAGCTGGGGAGCATTTCCAGGTGTGCTCAGCAAGCCTCTCTGTTATCACGCTGCTCTTTTGAATGTGTTGGGATAGTTAGGCTTAGTCTATGTAGGAAAGCTTTGCCTGAAGTGCAGCCGTGAGGTGCTGTAGCTGCTCCATAAGAAGGCAGGAGGGATGGAGCAGGTGGACGCCAAGTCCCTGTGAGCAGCGTTTGGGGAAGTGCGTGTCACATCTCTCCACAGCTGAAACACTTTCCTGTGTGGGTGTGGGCTGGGGAGGGCGAACCTAGGAGACAGCTGACATCAGCGGAGCGTGTTGCTCTGCAGAGAGGGTACCAAACCCACTCTTCCTTGCAGCCCGCAGGATTTCTGTAGGTTTTCTTTGCTTATGACCAGGTGGAAAATACAAACGTAACCGAGTGACTTTATTAAGGTGTGGGTGGCTGTAGTCATGACCCCAGGCCCCAGCAGCGTGTGGTAAGTGCATCTTAGCGAGGTGAAGGTGTCCTCCCGCTCTCTGCCTGGCGTAAGCGCGTACGTCTGCTGGGCGGTGGAGTCCCTCTGCTCGTCTTCTCAGCAGAGCCCAGGTCGCTGGGCAGTTATGTAGTTTCCCGCTAAAGCCCTTGGTTAGGTGAGTCCAGTAGCACTCGACAGTATGATCAGGTGAATCTTTATCTTCTTGCAGTATTTGGCCTTTGCCACCTAGAATTTACCAATGAAGAAGTAGCCCAAGAATACAGATTTGCAGTTAAACCCGTCTTAGTGCTACAAATCCATTGGATTTCTTCACTGTTAATTTTTAAGTAAATCATGCAAATTTACCCTTGCAGTGAGACTTTTGTGGATGAACTGCCTGGGGTTTAGGAGGTGTGAGTGGGAATACATTTGACCAAAAATATTGTTTTCCTTTGACTGAGGAATAAAAGTGACTTGAATTTTCTTTTTTTTTTTTTCTTTCCTTTCCTTTCCACTAGCTGAGCATGTGGAGGCGCAGCAGATAGTTTTACACATTTGATTGATTTAATAATTTAAGGGCACTGTTATATTACGTGCTTGCTGTAAAGAATAAAGACATTTAATTTCTGAACTGAAACGTGCTTCTTTTTGTTTTTTGTTTGCCATGGTGTTGTCCTTAAAGTAGCATTATGCATGGTCTAACTGACCATGAAAGGTATATTGGGAGGGAACGGAACTGAGCCCGGTATACGGCATCCAGAAGATCCACAGGATTGGTGTGTGTGCAGCGCAGGTAGGCTGCTCACCCGCAGGCAGCGGGGAAGGCTGGAGACCTCCTCAGTTGGCTGAGAGGAGTGGGGCTGGCCCTCTTGGGGGTGTGAGTAGGGCTCTGGTAACTTTCATTAATAACATTCACTAACTGAGGCCTCAGGGAGGTGACAGGCCTTTGAATATACTCTATGACATAACAGGAAACTGTTAGCAGAAAAAGAAACCTCTTCTGAGTCCTTGTAAGGTCCTTAAGCACAGGACCTTCTTTCTGTAAGATTCATTGAGGACACAGGTAACGAACGTCCACATACGTGATTAGCACAGTTATTTGCGGAAGCTGCAAATCATAATGGGGACTTGAGAGGTCACGTTGGCTCCAGTGCATTGAGGCTGCTGGGATGAAAGATCAGGTTTCCCCAAGGAATTCAAGCCCTTCTGAAAGGGCCTTCTGTTTGACAGAAACAGGCAGAAATCACTGCCGCTGAAGCGCGGGCGCTTCCATCGCTCGTTGTGCAGCACCATTGCTGTTGAGCCGGGCTCTCCTTGGTGCAGATCCACCAGCCTGAATTTCCCATCCGGCCAAAGCGGGAGCCTAAATGATGCTGTTATCGTCCACAAATGGGGCATCTTCGGGTACACATGGGTGCGGGAGGAGGTCCCGGCACTGCCCTGGGCCCGCAAAGTGATGGATGGGGAAAAAGAGATCTGGCGAGGCGCTGTCGGATGCACCTGTATGCATGCCCCCCCGTTCTAAGGGAGAAAGGAGTTCGGGTGAGGCCTTTCCCCACGGCTACAAGGTTTGTGAGAGGAGTCGGGGCCCACGGAGGCGGCCTGCAGGAGGCCGTAAATCCAGGCTCCCTGGATCCCGGTTTTATGGATCCCATAAAACCTCGGCTCCCTGCACCGCTGCAGGATGCGCCTTTGCCCCAGACGACACCACCCGGTGTCGGGCAGCCTGCGCTGGCAGGGGGCAGCTGCCACCGGCTCGGTGCGGCCCGGCAGACGGGTGCAACGCACACCCGGCCGGTTACGGGATCCCACAGGCCCTGGCCCCGCAGCACCCCCCGGGCAGCGGAGCGCAGGCAAGGGAGGGCCGTTTCCCAGGCCAAACGTGAGGTGGCCGCCCCGTGGGCCCGGCGTGGGGTCTGCGGAGAGGGTGGCGCCGGCGAGGCAGCCCGCGGGGTGCCCGGTGGGGCCGGCGGGGCGCCGGGGGTCTCGGCGAGGCTGCTGCGAGGGGAAGCTGCGAGGCCCCAGTGGGCAAAGGTGTCCCGCTCGCGCCTGGCTGTTTCTCCGCCGCCCCGAGCAGGCGATCGCTACGGGCACCTTCCCCGGGAGCAGCGGGGTCCTGCCGGAAGGGGCCCTTCGCGGCACTTCCGGGCCGGGCGGCGGCGCGGCGGGGACCCCGAGCGGCGGAGGCGGAGGCGGCAGCGGCGGTACCACCGCACCTGGGCCGGAGCGGACCCCACCTCCCTCCGCGGGCCGGGCGGGCGGCACCATGATCACCTCGGCCGGTGAGGGAGCGGCGCGGGGCAGCGCTGCCCGCCGGTGTTTCGCTGAGTCAGGGCCGTGACTGGGCACCGCCGCAGGCCGCGGGGGCGCCGGCCGCAGCGCTCCGCGGGGCCGCCCATCACGGGGGTTTCCCTCCCGACCCGGTCAGCTCNTGGGAGCGGGAGGCCGCCCCGGTGCCCGGCGGCTCGCTACAACCGGCACTTTAAGCCCAAGCCGCGGCGGGGTGGGGGGGGGCGGTTGCTCGGTGCACCGTGCCCGCCCGTGCCCCGGGGCGGCCTCCCGCCTTCCCCTGGGCGCTGTGGCGGCCGGAGCGGGGCCGGGTCTCCGGCGGGCTCGGTAGGGACGAGCGGGAGGCAGAGGCGGCTGGCTGCCCGCCCGTCCCGGTGCCGCGTCCGCCTTCTGCCGGTACTTTCTGAGGGCTGTCTGGTGGCTTTGCGTCCCCCTCCCACCGGCAGACACTGGGGTGAACGGAAGGTCGTCATCCGCTCAAAGTGAATAATCTGTGGGAGGTGTAGACCCGGTGGGCAGCAGGGGTCTGTAGGAGCTCAGCAGGGAATGAGGAAGGGCGAAGAGGCAGACTTGAACTTTGGAGGGCATCAGAGACGCAAATGCCTCGCAGCGGGAAAGCCAGCCTGAAGAGTTCAGGCTAATGAAGGGTGTGAGGAATTAGAACTTAAACACTGTTTTTGGATCTACTGAGAACTTCATAGTATAAGAAAATATGCGAAGTATTTCTAAAAGTACTTAGGTCAGAAATTACTGCGTGGCTTTGTGAGAGAAGCAGTGCAGAGGCTGATAGTCTGCAAGTAGCTTTCTCTTTCCGAACCCTTTGCATTATGTTTAAGTCTTGTTTTAATTGAGGAGAAGTAGAAATTAATTTCGAAGGGGTTTTAAAAAGGTAGGAATGATATGTTGAATAGGAGTGAGATTGCTCCCTCCTGATAGATCAGGTAAATGCAGGAATTTATTTTAAAAAACCCCAAGTCATACATTTTGAGTAGAGTTGCAGAAGACAGTTGGAAGGAGTGCTGTGGGATGAGCTACTGAACCTGCCTTCCTTGCCTAAGCGCCACATCAGTGCTCCTTCAGTTGTTACTGATGGACGTGTGTTTAACCTGGTTTTTAAAAGTCTGTGGTAATGGAGTCTCTAGAACCTTGTTAGGCAAAGTGAATAACTGTCTTGCTGTCAGAAAAGATACTTTTCTTACCAACAAACCTCAATCTTTGAAACTCCAAATAAAGCTTGGTGTTACTGTATTCCTGTTTATATCAGATACAAAGATCAGATTGTTCTCTTTCTGCTGGCAGCTGCCCTGCACATATAGAAACTCTGTACCCTTCCCAGATTTCCATAGTCTAACCAGTTACAGATCTGCAGTCAACTTTCATAAGTCCCGATTGCTGGAACTCTTTGTTCTTATTGCTCAGTTCTGAACACCTGGTTTGCTCATAACTCCTAAAACATGGTGTGCAGCACTGGACACAGTGGTCTGGCTTTTCTGGAAAGGATTCCCTCCTACATCTGCCAAGAAATGCTCTCACTTACATGTCTCAGTGTGAAGTTGGGGTTCTCTGCCTCCCACTGCAGCCATCTGATATTATTGATCATGTTTCATCTTAATGCACAGTACTATTCAGATTCCTTTCTATATTTGTACATTTTAGTTTTGACCTGCACTCCTTTTAGATTTGTCAAGAACTTTTGAAAGCCCAGTCCAGCCCTCCATTAGGCTTGCTGGCCTTTCCAATTTGATGTCTTATTTAGACTTGAAAATGTTATCAATCTATACAACAGATGGAAGACTAAAAGCAGTGAATTGTGTTGGTCTTTGATCAGATCCTATTCCAACCCTTTCAGCTGAAACCTTGCAGTCTGGCAATGAAACCATCTATAGCCATTCTTCAGATTGAGCTCCCCAAATAACCGTGAACCTCTCTTTTGGTTGTGTCTGTTAAACAGTATTTCTGTAGCTGTTTGTACAAGTGTTTGGGACAGTGTCAGGAGTCTTGCTAAAGCTGCGAGATATGACATCTCCTCTTAGCCATGAGGCTTGTTTCCTCGGCATGAAAGAGGTCTGGATGTTTTGGCATAGTCTTCTTTATGCCCCTTGAAGAAGTGACTTGCTGGAAAGCAGTCAGCAAACTACTGATGGACCTGGAGAGCTGGAATTAAATCCCAGATTCTCTAAGCTCCTGTCTGATATATTTTCCTCTAAGAAATACAATTTTTTTAATAAATAGTGTACCTTTTCAGGTATAAATTCTGAACTATTTTATATCATGTTTAATACAAACTTGGATCTGATCTTAGAATTTTGATACTGAAGATTTTAAATCAGCACTCCAGAGACAGCCTTCTTTCCTGTTCTGTTGGATTTGAACTAAATAACTTGTTCACTTCTGAAAGACAGAGAGTCTAAAACCGACTGTGATCTTGTTTTGCAGCTGGAATTATCTCTCTTCTGGATGAAGAAGAGCCACAGCTCAAGGTAAGCTCTTAGATATGGGAGCAAATAACAGCAAATGCATTATGCTGAGAGCTTATTATTAGGAATGAGTGGATCTCAACAATTTATGGTTGGAGAGTAACAGGTGGGCCCCAAATCCTGTCTAGCCTGAAAGCTGAAATGAAAGGCTTAAATAACGTGATAACAGATGGCAAACTTCCTTGTTTTGAACATGGATCAAACTGGAGCTTTGCATGCAAAGATCTCTGTTCACCAAAGCTCCCGGCTCTGTGATGATAATGGGGTTTTGTTACTTAAAAGTGTTCCAGAGACTGCATTTTGACTACAGAAAATTCAGAGCTGAAGAATGTCTCAAGTTTTTAGCATAATTGAAGTGATATAAAATTGAAGTCACAGTTAAAATTTTCACTTGGGGCAAAAAATTCTCAACAGTAGTAGGAGAAGAAAATAGCAACAGAAACTCTACAGTCCACCGAGAATATGAATCCATAGGACAACACCAAACACTCGAAGTGATGGTGTGTTGATGCTTCATAGTTACTTGAACAGTTAACATAGCCCCTCTTAGGAGATGGAGGTGTATCTTGTAATCTCCTTGATTTAGGGTAATCACCTAAATGTTTTGCTTGGAAACAGACGTAGGTGGTGATGCAATGCAAAGCCCTGCTTTTGCTCTGAACTGATTACACACGGGCTGATTATAGTCTGGATATTGTTTATCTGCTAAAGTACAGTGCCCAAATAAATAGAGTTGGCTGGCATGGACCGCAGGCCAGTTCCATGTTCTATACAAAGTTTGCCTTGAAAACTTTGTATTTTAAGGAATTTCTCTTGTCAGTCATCTTAGGTAGTCATTCATCACAGAGAGGCCATGGGAAGGAACATCAGTGTTGTCTTATCTGTTAAATAAACAGCCCTTTATTTGCAAAGGACTTGCAAAGACTAGTGAATGATTGCAAAGATGTTTTAAAGTAGCATTCACTGTTGAAATGGGTCAGTGTTTATGATATCAGTCATATGTGGTACTTCATTTTTACTGGGGAAAGGTAATAAATGCATTTTTTGTGTAATATGGCTTTTTTTTTTTTTTGTAGGAGTTTGCTCTTCACAAGTTGAATGCTGTTGTCAATGACTTCTGGGCAGAAATCTCTGAGTCAGTGGACAAAATGTAAGAGAAGACACTTATACTTCAGGGTGTGCTGTTTAAAAAGAACATGAGCTATTCAGTGGATGTAATTCTGGCTGCTTGATACTGACTAGTACAGCATCTAGCTCCCTATTTTCTGGAAAGCACTGATCTGATACTAGTGGATGTGGGGTTGGAGCTGTAGTCCCAAAGATGCGTGTTTGATCAAGCTGTCATGTGGCCTTAAAGGGAACTGAGCCCACAAAGCTGATACTCTTCTCTCTCTTCTTTGCAGTGAAGTTCTCTATGAAGATGAGGGCTTTCGGAGCCGGCAGTTTGCTGCTCTAGTTGCTTCAAAAGTTTTTTACCACCTAGGAGCTTTTGAGGAATCGCTGAATTACGCCCTGGGAGCAGGTGACCTCTTCAATGTCAATGACAACTCGGAATATGTGGAAACGATCATCGGTAAACAACTGTTGCTGCAAAAGAAAAGCTCTTTGTGTTGTCAAAACAACTGTAACTTTGAGATTTTATTTGACTTAGCTGCTTTTCTCTATATTCCTCTTCCTCTTCTTTTATTCATTTAAACTGATGCTGCAGCTAATTTTACCCAGTTTATTTGTGCTTTCTTTCTCCTGCTTTGGGATTCTGTAGTGGAACTGACTTAGGAGTTCTGGCATTTTTTTCCTATTTTAACCCTTATTCTGTTGTGAATTCATAATAGGAAAATTGCTTTGGTAGTTTATTGTCCTTTCTCTCATTTGTATGCTAATGTTATTGCTGATGTCAGTATAATTTTGGAAATAATTGGCTAGTAAGTGTAGCTGCACACCTAACTGAGGGATACAATTTTTTTTTACCCACCCTTAACAAGATAGCAAGTCGGATGTTGAATGCATGTATAAGTTGAATGTCTTTTAAAAGTCTGATCTGCTGGTATCGCTTAGCTTGTACAGGATACGATAGACTGGAGCTGGTTTTCGGTCTCCCCAGCTAGTGCTTACAGTGGAGCTAGGAAGTCTCCTACTGCCGTTTCCTCATTTATTTACAATATTATGCCAGTTGAACAAAGATCATGTCCTAAGTTCCATTTTGAAAATATCCGCTTGGTTTCAGTACTAAAATCAGATTTTGTTAGGAGAGAATATAAGTATCTTCTACTACTGTCGCTATAAGACTATGCAAATAGTTCTTGTGATGCACCTTTGTGTAGTTTCCCATATTCTGTATTTGCTGGTAGAATGTGTGTGTGCACACACTGGTCTCTTCATCTGTAAAAAAACTGCAGACATCCAGGAAGTTGACTTTTTCCCCCTGTATTTGTTCAATATCTTTTCAGCAAAATGTATCGACCACTATACCAAGCAGTGTGTGGAGAATGCGGAGCTGCCTGAAGGGGAGAAGAAACCAGTTGATGAAAGGCTAGAAGGGATAGTGAACAAAATGTTCCAGCGGTGCTTGGATGACCACAAGTACAAGCAGGCCATTGGCATTGCTCTAGAGACGCGCAGGCTGGACGTCTTCGAGAAAACCATCCTTGAATCGGTATGTGCAAGAGACAGGAGGTGCATGTAGCTAGTCTCTTCCCGATACGGATCTAGAAGGGAAGCGTAAGATCAGTGTTGCTAAGGAACTTGCCTGGGTTTGTATGAACAGAATAAAAGGCAAAACTTGGGGCTGTTCAGTTCAATGTGTTTGCCAAAGGCAGAGCCACTCAGGGCTACCAAGTATAGAGAGACCCCTGCCTTTAAGAAATCCCTCAGCTGCAAATTGCTGGGACAATGTTCCCAGGAAACTTGGCTTTGTGCCCTCTTCTTAGTATTCCCTGTCAGCTACTAGCAGAGATACCCTGCTGGATTAGGCAGACTTTATGTCTGGCATAATGTAAGAACAGCTCTTTTATTTTGTGCCTGTCATCTGCTGTAGTTCACTGTAGGAAGGGATCCTTAGGGCTAGGTAAGTGATTTATTTATGGCAGGCAAAACAAAACAAAAAAATCCAGTAGTTGGGTGAGCTGCTCTTATTTTCAGGAAGTGTCTGTGTGTAGTCTTAGCCTGCCCTGACTGCAAGTCAGTACAGTCTGGCTTGAACATCTTTCACTGAGGTTTAAGGTAAGCCCTGTTACCTAGTAGTGGCAGTAAGAGAAGCACGGCTGTAGTCACTGCAGCAGCTCAGTGGTTGTGTGTAATCTTGTTATGCTGCAGTGTCTCAGTCGTATGCCAGACACATGGTTTAAATCCTTTAAATTTAACCACTTTTCAGTTTACAGCTTTCCCTTATTTTTGGATGTCTCCCATTTCTGTATGTGGGAATGACAATCATATGGCATCCATCTTGCTTTCTCTGTTCTGCTTGATGTCCTATGCATTTACTAGTTTAATTGCCCGGTAAAGGTCCTTCATTTCAAATTGCCTTTCTGAAGTCTAGTAATCGAATCTGTTTCTCGGTCTCTAGCAAGAAATAGGTGTGTTCGGGACCTTTTCTTGGCATGTGGTTTGTTTTGCTGACATTTTATGTTAGGGCAGTGAATTTCACTGCATTCGAGAATGATTATTCAAACAAGAAAGGTGAAGATGGGGAAACAGGTATTGAACTTTTTGCGTGTTTTAACTACTGTGTGAAATACTGGTCCTGTAGATTTTTGGTAGTATTTTTCTTTAAACTGCAATACACCTCCATGTAAGCTCTTCTGAAAATGGGAAAGGAAATCGTGAAGGTTTATACATGCTTGTCTTTTGCTCTGCTTTTCAAAATAGAGATAGCTTTATTTTAATTTCTAAATCTTGCTTGTCAGTCCAAACCCAGACTTAATATCCCTGAATTTTATTTCAGAATGATGTTCCTGGGATGCTAGCGTACAGCTTGAAGCTCTGTATGTCTTTGATGCAGAATAAACAGTTCCGTAATAAAGTCTTGAGAGTTCTAGTTAAAATCTACATGAACCTGGAGAAACCAGACTTCATCAACGTGTGCCAGGTAAACTTCTCAGAGTGACGTTTAAAGATCAATCAAAAGTTACTCTTTAGAGGTATTTGACTTGACATCTACCTGATCTCTGTTTTTCATTCAGTTCAATGAAGTATCTTTTCCTGGTTGCATGCTTCAAATATGTATCAAAATGAGATCAACTTGAAAAAGAGAAGCAAATATTGCACATTTGGTCAATTTATAGAGAAAGAAACATGATCAAAGGCAGTTTAGGAATGTAGACAACTCTAAGAGTATTTGAAGCCTATGTACGGAGTATCAGATTGTAGGTTCACAGCTTGGAATTTTATTTAATCCTCCAAAGAACATTTACAGTGCTTTGTTTTTTGGTAAGCTGTTGTCTGAAAGTGTTTAGACAACCAGTTATGAATTTACTTAGATGTTCTCGGGCCTTTGCCAGTCTTTGTATTGCCACGTACATGTGACTCGGGAGTGTTAGGCCTGTTCCATTTTAGCTGAGACATCCCTACAAAATGACTGATGGTTCTTTAACATGTTTTTAAAATTTCGGTGCTTAATTAGGACAGCGTTGTCAGTTTCCAAAGATAAACTTGCAAAAATAGGAAGGCTTGAATGTTGTGTCTTGAATTCCTAGTACTTGGGCTTGTTTTCAAACTGATATATGAAAACTCTTCAAAGATTTCAGTTATCTCTCATGAGAAAGAGAGTATTTTTCTTTCCTTAAAAGGTTCTTTTGTGGAAGCAGCAGATGAGGCAATGGCAAAAATGGAGTGGGGCCTCAGGTAGCGTTGCTTTTTCATTCTGAAGTGTATAATGTTGTCTCTGACTTTTTTTTTTTTTCCCCCCCCTATTCTTCCCTTCCTGCCATTCAGTGCCTGATATTCCTGGATGACCCACAGGCTGTGAGTGACATATTGGAAAAACTGGTGAAGGAAGATAACCTTCTCATGGCTTACCAAATTTGCTTTGATCTGTACGAAAGTGCTAGCCAGCAGTTCTTGTCTTCCGTGATCCAGAATCTCCGCACAGTTGGCACTCCCATTGCTTCCGTGCCTGGATCCACCAACACTGGCACTGTCCCTGGATCGGAGAAAGACAGGTGGGGAGATTAGCTTGAGAAGAAGCATAATTGTTTGGTTACAGTCCTGCTCTGATGAAACCTCCTCTTCTGTGTATGGATGCCCGTTGCAAGCAAACAAGTTACTCCCCTTCATTTAAGTCAGGATAACAGACAAGACATGCTGTTTGCTCAGGGCAAAATTATGTATTACCAGAATCCACTGTTGTTTGAAAGAATGCATTTTCCTTTGCAGTTGAGGCAAGCATGGTGCAGTTACTGTGACTCAGCTAATGAGCAGTAATTCATTAAGCCACAGCATGAATTGCTTGGGAGCACTCTGATGTTTTGTGGTCTTTGCAGCAACTTGCAAAGCTAAAGAAGGGGAGAAATCAAGCAAAAAGCTCACTGCAGCTGTGTGCAAGTTTGGCTTCACATCGTAGCTTGTGGTCTGCTACCTGCTTGTGGGAAGACTGAGCTCAGATGATACTGTAGTGTTATAAACCCTTTTGTACTTGCAGTTAAAAAGAGCCGGTTCAAATCTAGTCTGAATTTTGTTAAAGTCCTAAGATTTAAAACTTGTTCAGTGCTCGGTATCACTGGATCTTAGCTGCATGAAGCTGCTATTAAGAAAACCGAAGTTCGCACTAATTGCTCCTTCATCTTTATTTCTTCTTTTGACGGCTTATGGGTACTTGACATAGTTTTGTTTTAAACCTCTGTTTTTAGAGGATTGGCCAATCCATGCTAAGACTGGTGCCCTGCCTGGGGGGCGGTGTGGAAGAAGTTTGTGCTCCATCTGCTCTTTAATCACCAGAACTGTCATGTCTACACACAACCTGATCCCTGCACTGGCTTTGATAGTGTGTGATGGAGAATGCTGCCTGGATCAGGGCTGATTAAATATAAGGGCTTATGCAGCCGTGAGAAACTGGGTCTAAATGATTTTGAATCAGTGATACAGGCATAGCAAGCGTTCTCCTCCCTTCTTTTCCAGTGAAATAAAAGGAAGGGCACAGAATAATTTATAAGTCAGCCTGTGAAGCGTTAAGACAAGGTGCTAACAACAGCTTAATATGTTTTATTTCCATTTCAACACTGTAGCATCCATCATAATAGTGATGAGCTCAAGGCTTCTGGGTGAGGATATAATTATCCTTCCTGCCTGGTTTGTTGACCTTGTTTTCTCGCCTGTCTCTGGCTGTTCA
This sequence comes from Chionis minor, assembly GCA_013398295.1. NCBI lineage: Eukaryota > Metazoa > Chordata > Aves > Charadriiformes > Chionidae > Chionis > Chionis minor. Next base: position 231,575 of record VZSF01000959.1, on the reverse strand, counting down.
TTCCCTACAAGCATTTCTATTTTTGTGGTTTCTACAAATGGAATAAGAGGATGGGGTTTTACAGGCCTTTGTCTTTAAGTTCCCTGAAAATTGAATGGGGAAGGAGTTTGCTTCTCAGCAGTGACCTCCAGATAGTCAGCCCTTGTACTGTCCAAGTCCTGTTTCCAGTCACCATCTCCAAATCCCAGGCTACTCTTTCAGGACAGTGTTCAGCCATAATTACAGTGCTTGACTAGTTACGAGTGATTAACCGGCTTGCATGTTTCACTTCTGTTTTATTTCAGTGATGCTATGGAAGCAGAAGAGAAACCAGGAAGCACTTGTGCAGGGAAGTCTGCAGAAATTGTGAGTGCCACTTCCAAAATATGCCTTGCTTAGTTTTTTCTTACACGTTCTCTTTGAATCTCTGGGGTTGCTAAATTGGTTTGGCTAATGAAGAATGGCATTCCACTTCTGTCTTGCTTGGACACAAGGTAACAGATTATCTTTGAGGACCAAATACCTGACAGTCTGAAAGTCCAGCAGTTCAGATACTGAAAGCTGAGGGGGAGCAGAAAGTGAGTAGATTTTTGGTGGGAATGATTGGGCCCAAAAAAAGGGGACAGAAGGATCTGGTTCACATGTTTGCTTTTGGTGATGTTGAAAAAGTTAACTCATTCCAGAAGAAAGGGCCTGAAATTTGACTGCTGCTGGGGAATGTCAGCTGATGAATCAGCGTAATGTGATGGGGTTTTTTTGGTCTTTTTCTGAAATCCAGCTGTAATTCTGGCTGGGTGGAACTGATGCTGTTCTGCAGGAATGGCTTGAGGGGATGCTGACATAGCATAGTTTCTTTTCCATGAAGAAAGAAGGTGTCGCCTCTGGTTAGCATGGTGGCTGTGTTGCTGGGCCAGCTGGTTAGAATCTTTTTTACTTCTTTTCCCAAGTATTGGAGAAAGTGAGTTCACTTGTAACATGCACATACAATTGCATTTCATCATGTAGAATATCTAATGCAATTCTGATGCTTCTAATGCTGAGGAAAGGAAATGCTATTAGAGAGGAAAGTAAAACCCAAGACAGGTTTTTTTTCCTTTTTTGCTATGGTGTATATTTGCGAACTAGACTTGGGAATCTTTGAGAGATTCTTGCAGAAAACTTAAAATTAATCAAGGGCAAACAGGAGTGTTTTCTTGAAATTATATTCCACAAGGAAAACAAAAAGGTTTGAGTTACTTGCCCCATCAAGGAACCTGTAAACACTGCTTTTGTGCAGGAAAGGTGTCTTGAATCAGTTTCTGCTCCGCTGGCACTGGTGACTGTGCCAAGGGACAAGTAACATAAAACTGATCCATGTGGCTAGAAATGTTCTTGAGATTAATCTTCCACCATTCAGAATGCTGACTACAAAGAAATAGTTGAGGGGTTTAGTTTAAGGGTTGAACTACTCATGCTTGGCTGGTCTGTGGCTGGCTAACACTGTCAGTACAAAAAGCTGCAGTGTACTTTTCGCCCTCATCAGAACGGACTTCAGTTGGAACTTAATCTGTGGAAACTGTTCCATTGTGAGGAAGAAGGAGGTTTTCTCAAAGGGCTCTGGAAGATGAGTGTATTGGAGATTCCTAGTTCTACTAGTCATTGTTCTAACTAAAGTCTGTAGCTCACAAGGATGCCACAAGCAGCTCAGCAGGGTCATGCAAAGTGTTGTGACTTTGTGGTCCGCTCCATTAAAACTTCTACTGAAATAGAGGTTCACATTTATAAAACTGGTTGCCTCTTGGAGGAGACCCATTGTATCTGTAAGGCCACACAGCAGCTTGCAGAATATCAAATGTCACTCAGATCCTTTTGCTTTGAATGAAAGAATACGTTTTTTTTTTTTTCCCCTGAAGAATCTCTTATCCCACATGCACTGCTGTGCACAAAGGGACTTGATTACATGGGAGGTTTGGGCTTGTGCAGCAGGGGCAGAAACAATGTCCTTTTAGTCCTAAAACCTGATAGATTTTTGGAATATGGTGATGGGAAGGTACCAGAGTGACTTCTCATGAACTGTATTTTGATAGAGGAGTAGTTTCATTCTCATGTGTTTTCTTCTTTTTGCTTATACGTGAAGAACCCAGAGCCTAAGGACCAGATCTCAAAAATGATTAAAATTTTAAGTGGGGAAATGGCCATTGAGTTACATCTGCAGTTTTTAATACGAAACAACAATACAGACCTCATGATCCTCAAAAACACAAAGGTAAGAGGCTTTGTTAGATATGATTGTCTTGGATTCATCTGATTCATCCTGTGTTTGTTTTGACCACGTTGCTGTTAATTTTACAACATCGTCTTATGTTTTAGCATGGCCTCCCTGGGTTTTGACAATACAAATCTGTGGTTTAGTCATAATAAATTCACATTTAATACTTGAACCTGTGAGGCTGAGGAAGAGCTGATTGCACCCAAAGATTGCCATATAATTGTTTCAATTTACAGCTAGTATGACCTAAATGACATGCTGCTATTAGCGTGTTGATTCTTTTCTTTCCCGCGAATTGGTTATAGAAATGAATACTTTTCTTCTCCCTTTTTTTGGTGGATTGCTTTTTCATGTGATCCGTAAGATGGGTGAACTCAACCTCTAGCTCCGTGACTGATCCATTGCAAATGCTACTGGTTGGGAAGGGAGGGAGTCAGCCAGGAGTGTAGGTTACAATATGTTGGTATCTTGGCTGAGGTATTACATGAGACCACACCTTCAGCTTGGCTACAGAAATCCTGATACAGGCTCAGAGGCTAATATTTCCACATTGAAGACAAAACCGATCAGATATTGTAATGTAGGCAGTGCTGCTGAATTGAGTAACTGGTTTTGTTTTGGAAGGTGTTACTCAAGGGTGGGAAGGTGAAAATTTACAACTAAATTAGACTCTCTTAAGCTAAATGATTATTAGAAATCGTAGGAGAAGGGTTTTTTATACGTGAAACAAGATACACATCATCAGCAAAAAATAGTAGGGGATGCGTGTCGGTGGATTCATGTATTTCATTGAGGTACTTCAGATGTATTGGAAAATCTTTTCCATCTGCTGGTTAAGTTCTTGCGAGTGATCCTGCGTAGCGCTCCAGGGATGGCTTGAAAACGTCAGCAGCACACGCTCTGCAGTGCTCAGTTCTGGGAACCAGAAGCTGGGGTTCTCCAGTTAAGCTGCAATTGAAGTAATCACATCTCTGATAGAAACTCATAGAAGGGTTTGGTTTGCGGTGGAAAGATGGGTTGAGGATATATTAGAATGTATTAAAAATCTATTAACTTTGATTAAAGGGAAATTGCCGGGTAAATTGAGCATAATTACAATGCATTTTTCTAGTGTACTGGCAAGCAATTTAAGAGACCTAGGGCATATCTTCTGCTGACACTGATTGTTTTTGTTCTTTCAGGATGCAGTGCGGAATTCTGTGTGTCATACAGCAACGGTTATAGCGAACTCCTTTATGCATTGTGGTACAACCAGTGACCAGTTCCTTAGGTAAATCTATGGCAAGGAAGCTCCAATGACATTTAGAGGTGTTTGAACAATGCTGTTGCCCTACTTAGTTTGATACTTCCTAAAAGGTGGCTGTGGAACTCTGATGGGCTTAGAGAAGAAAAAACAAAAGGTCTGAAAACTAATGTAGAGGAAGAGGGAAGAAGCTGGAATTTTCTTTTTCTCTATCCTCACAAACTGGCTTTATTTGATAAATAAACTGGCTTTTATTTGAGGGTGGAGATCTGGGATTTTTGTTCTCTTTGTTTGCTAGTTGGAGAATTTCTGAGATGATCTATGTTTTTTGGTAGAGACTGACAGTGCTGAATGACTTTTGGGAGTGAAATGTCAGGGCTGACCTTACCAGGAACTTAAGGAAAGCTCCAGAGACTCCGCTAGAGTTTCTCCCAGAGAATTATGGGCTGCGTATGCAGTTGTTCTCCATCTTTCACTGAGATTACCAGTATCTAGAAGCTTGACTATGACAAACCAAAGATCAGGGCTGATGAAGGGGAGAGAGGTACAAAGTGGAAATGTGCTTAACTTTCTTGCCCTCTGGCGCTGCTTTCTGCTTTGAAAGCAGTCTTTAGTGCTGTGAAACTGTGCTTGCAGGATGAGGAATGGGCTGTATGAAAAATTTTGTATAACTTCTCTCTTTTTGTGTTCCAGAGACAATTTGGAGTGGCTGGCCAGGGCAACTAACTGGGCTAAGTTTACTGCTACCGCCAGCCTGGGTGTTATACACAAGGTAACGTTGCATACATTTCCCTCTGTTCAATATAAATGCTTGACTTGTGAATACTGAAAACATTGAAATAGGGATTCTGAATGATGCCTGCACTCCAGTTTACCTAGTCTATTGCAAGGCACAGCTGTGACATAGTTTGTGTCTTTGCACGAAAGAGAAGCTGTGTTTTATCAGGTCCATCTCATCCGATACCTGATGTAGTTTACGGCATGTTTTGCTGAGCACCAAAAAGGTGGTAGGAGATAACGTGGCTCAGGGAGAGAGTCTTCTTCCTACCTCTTCTCTTCCTTTGAGAGTTGATCAGAGTCAATAGTTTCTAGCTATTAAAATTGCACACAGTATATACTGTGTGTATTTCTTAAGCGTTTTTGAGATGGTACAAAAGTCCTTACTGTAGTAAGTTTCAGTCAGTTTGAATGGTGACCTAAGTAGCGGTGATTTCTTCAAATTCATTCAAAGGGATGGTGTATTTAAAGCTGTTTTGAAATTGCAGAAGTCTTTTTAATTGTTTTGCATGCCTCAACCCTCATTAAAGTGCTCTAGTGAATAAATAGGTGTAGCTTCAGGTCAAATTTGTCATGGTTTTTATCAGTGACCAAGTGATTGATGAATACTTGTGTGCTGTGGTTAATAAAACCCCAGTACAGAAGGATTCTTTGCTGATTGTACGGCACTGAAGGGCTGATTTTTGTGGAGAAAGTAATGGCTATAACATGTTTTCTCCTGACTTGTTTAAATATTATTGTGAAGTGTTTGCATCCACTGTTTTTTCGCTTTTCCCTTCCCTTGCTGCTGGACACTGAACATGCAGGGTCATGAGAAAGAAGCGTTACAGCTAATGGCAACATACCTACCCAAGGACACTTCTCCAGGGTCAGCCTACCAGGAAGGCGGAGGTCTCTATGCCTTGGGTCTCATTCATGCTAACCACGGTGGGGACATCATTGACTATTTGCTGAACCAGCTGAAGAATGCCAGTAATGATGTAGGTACTGGGTTCAATAATGAACCTTTGTTTTGTTGGGAGTATCCAGAAGAGTGCTAGCTGGTTTAGAAGTGGGGGTTAGAGGTAACTGAGACTGTGGCAGTAGTGTGATACTTAGACCTCCTGTGGGCCTTAAATATAAACTTTGCTTTTAACAACCTATCGCTCAAGGTTTAGGTAAGATTTTTAGGAAATTCTTATGTATTTGACAGTGAATCTAGCTTCCTCTTATTACCTGTGTATCTACTTTGTTTTGCTAGTGGACCTGCAGTATTTGGGCACTGTTACTGCTTATGGCTTAGCTGTCAAAGGACTAAGTCACAAAACGCTTCTGCTGCCCTGTAGGTTTAATGCAAAAAGCAATGTTTTACTTCACCACTTATTGTTTTTAGACCTCTATGGAAAGTCTCTTTTTAGGTTAGGAATAAATAGATAAGTATTTTCCCAGCATGTTCTCTCCTCCTCTTTGGGGAATTTCAGACAACTACTTTAAAAATTCTGTGACAGATCCCACTCGTCTTATTACAAATGAACTGCCTTTCCTGTATCTGTTGTTGGAACAAAAGAGGATTTAGACTGTTTAAATGGGTACTGCTTTACCTTTCTATTCAAAAGCTATTCATAGGCAGCAGTTTTTACACATGGCACAGATTTATGGTCTTACATAAATCACTTAGTGGGGAAAAAGACCTTAAAGATACTAGACAGTCTCTTGTGCTATGTATAAAGTTTGTGATACTCATTGTTTGCGGGCTTTTGAACTGCAGTTTCTGTCTTATTTTCTGCCTCTTTCATCAGAGTTTCTGCTGGAGATGGTGAAAGCGGTATTTCTTAACAGATCAAGAGATCATTTTGGGTGGTTTGGGGCTCAAAGTTAGCAGCTTTATATTGATGGAAAGGTGTCTACTTCAGCTGAAGCCGTATTGTTCCCTGTTTTATGATGACTGAACTTGCATATGCTTCTCTAGATTGTCCGACACGGCGGCAGCCTGGGTTTGGGTTTGGCTGCCATGGGGACAGCACGTCAAGATGTGTATGATTTGCTGAAAACGAATCTATACCAGGATGATGCAGTGACAGGTAAATGTTCTGCTTTCAAAGCAAATAACCATCTGAGGCCTTATCAGGCACCTGGGTTTTTTTGGTGGGGATTTCTTTTTTTCAGATTTTCTGTTAGCAGCATAGATTGCTTCTAGGTTGGCTTAGCTGCATTTTATTTACTGACCTTTTCCTGATCAGCATGGTTCTTTAGTTATGTGGCAGTAACGTTCAGAGGTCCTGTCAGGACTGGTCTGTGGCACTATGCCACATGTTGATAAGACATGCTAGGCATTTAAACAGTCCCTTATTTTGCTTTATTCTTTCCTCTGTCATGTGCTTTTTATTTAGCGTGGTTGATCTCCATAGCCATGTGCCCTTTTTGGCTGAGCGATGGGCTTGGAGAAGCTTGTAGGGGCTACTGCTGCATTGACAGGGTTTCACAGAAAAGTTGTCTCAGCAACTCTTGGCCCAAGGAAGAGAAAATTGAACTTGGTAGGAAAAGGCTCTAAGTTGTGGCTGGTAGGTTATCATTACAAGCACATTTGGCCATGAATAATGGGGTTGCTGGGCATGGTGGTGTCCAGAAGTGACCTGTTAGCCTATATCTTGTCTGATTCTCTAGATAGAATATTTATTGCTTTTGGGAACAGTGTTTGCTTGATTGTTTTCTCTTCTGTGCTGTGCAGGTGAGGCAGCTGGCCTGGCACTGGGATTGGTTATGTTGGGATCTAAAAATGCTCAGGCTATTGAGGACATGGTTGGCTACGCACAGGAAACCCAGCATGAAAAGATTTTGCGAGGCCTTGCAGTTGGAATTGCTCTGGTCATGTACGGGAGGATGGAGGAGGCAGATGCTCTCATTGAGAGTCTCTGCAGAGATAAGGTAAGTTTAGCTGTGACTTACTCCCTGGCTCTTTCGTTACATGGGTGATGTTCCTGTCCTTTTGTGAAATGTCCAGCTACGGTGGGTTGGCTGTTTTGAAACAGAGAAGTTCTTACACAGGTCTGAAGTGTGGCAGTTTCACAGGTTGCTTCATTCTGATCAAAAATACAAGAACAGCAGTGCTTAGTTATGTATTTCTTAGGCCTCGTACTCAGTCTCCATAGTCCTGTGAGCAGCAACAAGGAGCATAACAGGGTGTAATGGTTAAAAACAGATGAAGCTTACCGGAGGTGGGCATTCTCAAGGATCTAGTAGTCATCAGTAGCAGACAGTGAATAAGAAGCAGAATGACACATCTGCCAGAAACTCTCTTTGGCAGCCTGTGGCATAGCAACTTTCTGTCCCTCTGAAATTGCTAATGACAACCCTGCTTTGGTGATTGTCCTGTTACTCATCCCTAATAAACAATTAAGCAGTGAGGCTACCTGTGTGCAGATTCCAGGCCCAAGAGTGGAACAGATTTAAAGTCAGAATTGCTGAGTCCATGTTTGGATGGATGTTAAATATTGATGCTTTCTCCTCCAGGATCCAATTCTCCGTCGTTCTGGCATGTACACTGTTGCTATGGCATACTGTGGCTCAGGGAACAACAAGGCTATCAGACGCCTACTGCATGTGGCTGTAAGTACTGTGGGCTTAGGAGAGCACATAGCAAGAAATCTGTGGTGAGAGAGTAAGCATGTCACTTTCCCAGCATTGGTGTCTACAGTGTTAATGTTCTGGTCCAAATCAGAGACTGTGAAGTGATGAAAGCTTTCCTTAGTACTATGAGTAGAAATAACAGAGTCTTCTGACATTAGAACAAGTAGATGAGAATTTTCAACATGGTATCAAACGAGGAACCTATTAAAAAAATAAAACATGATCCTAAAGTAGTTGGTAACGGGTTTGCAGTGAAGAGTCAGTGTAATGACAGGCTGGGGAAAAAATAAATGCAGCTGTAAAAAATGAGGTCTGTCTGCTCTTTGCAGTCACAGTGTATGAACAAGGGTGAGGCTGTTTCAGCTAAGGCTGAACATGATTGCTAGTTTTCTTTCTCTGTAATCCTGTTGTCTTCATTAACTTGTGTGCCTGACACCTGGCCTGAAATGTTGCAGAGTCCTCAAGTGTTTTAACTATATTCTGAACGTCCTGTTTTCCCTTTTGTAGGTGAGTGATGTGAATGATGACGTGAGGCGGGCAGCAGTTGAGTCGCTTGGTTTCATTCTGTTCAGGTACAATATCTTCCTTGGTCACTTCTACGGCCTTCAATTTGATGTCTGGTACATTTTCAGGAGATGTATATGCTATTGCTTTCACAAAATTACTCAATTGCTAAGTGAATGGAGGTTGAAAAGTCAAAAGATTGAGAGAGAATAAAACTTGGTTCAGAATTAGAAGCCTTTCTTAATGTTCAACAGATGCTTAATGAGCTTCTGTAGGTTTCCGGACTTATGGCTTAATTGTCTGAATGGAGTTCGATGAAGTTGACAAATAGAATGAAAAATTAATATTTGCAGGATTGAGAGTTAATTAAAAATTAAATATACAGTGCTTGTGCCAGGCCTCTTAAAGGCAGCAGTACTCAGACAAATGTGTCTGCCTAATTGCTATCTAAAACATTCCTGGAGGTTGTGACTTTGGTAAAAATAACCTGAAGAAGGATGTCAAAATAGTCTTTGTTTTTTAAGTATCCACTGTTAAACCCTGACAGGTTGCTGGGCTTACGCTGTGGTGATGTTAGCCCATCACAAAACAGTCATGATGTTTTCTTTCGTTCTCTAAAGTGAAATCAGTTGCTGAACTGGTATTTTGTAGTGCTCTGTAGTTCTCTATAGTTCCCTAGGTAAGAAGTGTTTGAGTGTTTTTTTTTATTAGATTGGGGAATTAGAAGGCTCCCCAAGGACTTGCACCTTCATCTGTTAATACAGTAATATGAGTAATCCAAGCACTGAGCAGCACAAAGCTGCAGCCTCTGAGTGTGTCTGAGAGGAGGCAGTGCATACTTGGGTCCAGGACTGTAATTTAAAAATCTTTCTTCGCATCTCCTTTGGGTTAGTGGCAGTCTGTAAATTCATCCTAAAAAGTAGGGTAAGACGTGCTTAAATCTGGTATAAAAAACCTGTGTTACTAATATGACCAGACAATTTCTCGTTAACCAAGTTTTTCCTCACATAGAAATTACTCCACACCATTCCATTTTATCTGAAGCATATTCTGGCTGCAATTAAATGTAGTTGACCAACAGAATGAATTCTCTCTGTGGGCAGCAGGCGTCTCCCAAGAACTTCTGCTCTGTTGCTTTCAGTCAGCACGGATGGTTCCTTGCTGCATAGCGATCTGTCTCTCTCCTTAAGCCAAAGGGTCTGTTTAACTCGCTTCTGCATCTGTGTACAGAAGGAAAATTCCATGCAGGCCTTCCATAGTTTCAGGCATCTTTTTTCCAAACAGGTTGTGACAAAGCACTCTTCATCTCTGCTTTCAATGTAATTTTTCTTTTCAACAAATGCAAAACATAATTGGACATTGATAGCTCCTACCAAAATGAGAAGCTTTCAAGGCTCTGAGCTAAACCATTTACTATGTGCTGGCATCTTGTTGGAGCAAGATAGTTCTGAGCCTGTTCTCTCCATATCCAGCAATGAGGAAATGAGTGACATCACGTTTGACCCTTTCACCTGCTCTGCGGCGGTTCAGATCTTACCCTGCCTCTTCCCTTCCCTTTCTGGATGGGTACAGTCCAAAACCTGCTTGCACAATAGGGGGGAACATTTCCTTGTAAATTCTAGTGTCCACCTTACTTGGTAGTAAAGGACTAAAACTTTTCAGCTTATTATCACTGGCTTCTGGAGGCAAAAGGCTTGTGTTAAGCTGTTGTGGTTGCTAATACTTTTCACTTGATAACTTTCACAGAATACACGATCGCTTGTTTTGCTTTAAGACATAGTTCTGGAGGGAGCCCTTGGTTTGGCTACCCCAGACATGCAGTGATAGAAGGGATTTTCTGCTTAGAGAGCCTCACAGATTACCCCCTGCATTACTCTCTCTAATTATAAACCAAAAGCCATGTTTTAATTCCTGGAAAGAAATACTGTCCATCTGAGTAGGAATCTAGAAGCATGTTTTATGTTTACTATTCCTGTTTTGAGCAAACTGCTAGTTAGCACTAGTTGTGTGCTCTGGCCCATCTCAATACTGCAGGTGTGAAGAGAGATATAATGAGCAAGTGGGCTGTGAGTTTGTCAGATTTCATGACTAAAATGACATCTCTTTCTTAGAACTGTTGTTTGTTGAAGTCTTAACTGGTTTATTTGTCTTAAAGGCCGCTAATACGGCATTGACTACTGGCAAGAGTCAGTGACCTGTCAGCTACTAGGTATACAGAGCTTTTGAATGAAGTGTTTTGTGATGGGAGGTGAGCAGGTCTGTAACACAGTGGGCTAAGCCCCAGAAATTAATCTCATCTTAGGTGAAAGAACATGACTGAGGCTCTTGTGAGGTCTTGTTGAATTCTCTGTATGTGGTTATAGAAAGGGAGCTGTGAAGTCAGGATGGAAATAAGAGAATAAATTTGTTTGATGCAGTCTGTGCTTTTCTTGGGGAATTCATGCCATTACTGTAGGGTTGAACATGCTGGAGGTAGAAGTTCATCTGCTGGGTTGTACACTATAGCAGCAGGAGTACACGCAGACTTGTGCTTCTGTCTGTTTCTCCTATAAGAATAATAAAATCTATATAAGGGTAGAGGTTACACAGTCAGAGGGTGGTTATTTCCTTAGAAACACTGTTGGTGAACGTGACAGAGCTCCTGACAGAGCTAGAGCCCACAAACTTCCTTGGTGTCACCTAGTTTGTTCTCTCCCTTTGTTACAGCTATCTGAATGAGTGTTCTTCCTCTTGCATTTGAACTAAAAGTGTCATAAACGTCACAAAGCCAGCTATTTTTAGGTAATACGTTTGCATAGCAGAACATTCTATAAGGCTTTTCTGTCCTTGCTTACCTCTGTGAGTCTTCGTTACTAGCACATACATGCAACCCTGTGTGCATTTAAGAGCACAGCTTGGCTTTTATGGCTAGAGTTAATGAAAGCAGCACAGTAAAATGTGATAGAACATATTGTAATGAAACATGCCATTTAATTTTTAAAGCAACAAGATTTTTCTTTAACTTGAAGATTAACTTCTTGTATTTTTTTTTAAGCACAGAATATTTTTTTTCCACTTTTAAATGACTGGAAAAGTCTACAAAAAAACGTGTGTGGTAACTTCGTTGTTCAAAATTTATGAATCAAGGTTTAGATAGGATGTTCTATTCTAGGTTATTAAATTTTGCCTAAGAATTGCAAGATTAAATTTTCTAGTGTTATGAAAGATACCAAATTACCCAGTTAGACCATTCAGTACTTTCCTTAGCATAGCATTCCTTAAGAGAATTTCTGTATTCCTTAACATATCAAGTGAAAACAGTCAGTAGTTGTGGCACTCTTTAAATTAGTATTGGTTCAGCTTTTTTGTAACTGGAATACATTTTGTCTTCTCAGATAACCTAAAAAAATGTTAAAATGCGCTTTCAGCAGCGTTCAGGAGTTTTCTTCCTACATTCTTTTCCAAAGCGGCCTTTGTTGCCTGGAGCAAAGGTGAAAAGTTGCTGAAATTCTTGTTTCTGCAACAGGATCGCTAGCTGTAATTTGCTCAGCAATTCCTGTGGTACTTGGAGGGTAAGCCATGTAAGGAACCCTGGGTGGGCTCTGTGCACTGCTCCAAACATCCGCTGTGGTGCAAGTGTTGAAGGGATTAGGGGAGCAGGGGCTACTGCCGCTATAGCAGTTCCACACTTCGACATTGGGCGCGTGGTTGCCTTCCTGTGTGAACGTCGGCAGGCAAGTGGCTTTGGGGAGCATAGCAGTAGCAATCAATCATACTGCTTGAGCTGTGGAATACGTTGTCGGGTCCTCTTCATATACCACAAAACTAACTTCCTTGTTCTATTCTTGGACTCCCTAAAGCTTTCCAGGGGGGCATGTATGTAGATTTGAAGCTTGTTGACCAGCGGTGCTGCTGCTGTTAATTCTAGTCTTGCTGACCGTGGGTCTGCAGGCTGGGGATCGAAAGCACAGCTTGCTGGCTATAGGACTTAGTATGGCTTTTTTCCCCTCTCGGCTCAGTGCCTTGCAAAAATTAGGCACTAGTATGTATTTTGTGACTGATCGTTTCCATGCCGCTATATCAAATTACCAAAAAATGCTCTGGTGCAAGAAAATTGTTTCAAAACTCCTTAAAACGATTTCTTCCTCTTTGCAACTAGCAAGACAGTCAAAGTAGCACAGCATAAAAACCTGAGATTTTTTATATCTTCTTTCTTTTTAAAAATGGACATCTTTTACATAAAATGTTACTGTAAAATGGTACAGAGACATGAATAAAGCTTGAGACGTTTGGAGATTGGAGTATGGATGCGGGGCTGCACAAGAAGCTGTATTGCGAAATAGCAAGAATATATGTATTGACTTGGCTACCGTAATGTGTTTCTGTTCTCCCTGTCCTGATATTTTTGCCAGTGATCATAGATAGCAAACTTACCTTATTGTTGATGTTTATATATTAGTCCTTTTTTCTGCTAAAGTGGTTTATAAAATATTTAACATGGCTGTTGGAAAACAGCATTTAAGGCCTTTGTGATTTCTGATCAGCCTTTTTCTTTTATTAAGGTTATTATGATGAGATGGAAGACACAATAAATTTAAAGTGTTTTACTTTTTAATAATGGAAAGTATTTTTTTATCTTGATTTTTACTACTTTAGATCATGATTGATCTCTGTTTATATTGCAGAGTGAGATGCGATTGGTTTATGTACTCAGCTTTATTGTTATATGTTAGAGTAATGCTGAAGTGTATCTAAACACTTTATATACAAAATTAGGAGGTAGAAGTTTTATAAACATAACAAATCTGGTTAGGGAGAAGGCTTCAATGTAGGATGCAGCAGTGCTTGAAAGCATGAACTAAAAAGTTGTAATGCTCTCATTGCAGTTGTTAAGTTCAGGGGAATAAGAGCCACGGGGAAGTAGGACTGAAGTTGTGGGATGCAGCTTCTGCCTTGGTCAATATTGTTGGGAAAGGCAGGAGAAGGAACAGTGCAGCCTCTAGAGAGTCCCAAAAGGAAGATGTAGTCTTGGCTGATAAGTCTAGGCTACCCAAACACGGAGAACTCTGCGTGGTTTATGTTCAGTTCTTCATTTTGGGATGATGCAAGTGAAATAGTAATGTTTCCTGCTTTTGTATTCTTCGTGTTTACATAGCCTTTGATATTTTAACACTATATATTTGTTTTAAAGCAAACACAGATCAGACATTTGGATTTTGTTCCAGGAAGACCTGGACAGTTTGTTTTCTTTAACTCCTACAACCTACCTTTATCGAGTAGGCAGATGGCAGATCTTCTCGGTCATTGAATATGAGGCTAACAGTCACTCTAACGTGATCTGTACCAGTGACTTTTTCAGTGTATTAATTGTGAAGAAGAGGAATTTAGTGAAACATACCTGCTTGTTAATTCTTGCATAGGAAAGATTAAAAGGGTTTTGTTTACCCTCTGACCTATTTTATCTTTGTCTTATTCAGTCTTCCTGGGGGAGGAGAATGAAGTTGCCTGTCAGTGAATGGTGAACAGTAACAGAAATCTTATTGTAATCAAAAGAAGTTCTAGACTTCCTTCCACTGAAGTCTTTTTGGATTTGAAAATGCCCTTATCTGCAGGTCTGAAACTGGAAACAGAGCTGTGTGTCTTCACTGACCAAACTGTAGTGCATTGGAGAAGTCCCTTGGCATCTGTGGCAAAACTAATCTAACTTCTAATGAAAATTGTAGCTGTACAATCAGATTGCACAAATACGGTCATTGTTTCAAACAATATACACCTTGCATTAATTCTTTCCCTGATACTGTTTTAATCTTTGTTCTAGACTATTTGTATGCATGAAATTTTGCTTACTTTGGAAAACAGGACTCAGAGCCTTATGTCACTTGAGAGCTTTTGAAAATCTCAGCAAGTGTTTTAACTTCCTACTATAAACTGGGATGTCTACACAGATAAGTAAATTAATATGATTGGTTTAAATCTGAGTTTCTTCAGCCTAGCTTATACTCTTCTGAAAACTCAGAGTTATTCCTTCAGGAAGTCACTTGCTCCTTAGGGCCTAAAAATACTTCCTATAGTGGCTGTAATAAGCCTATAAGCTTACATATAGAGATTTTCAGATCACTGAATCACGGTGCGCATGAGAAGAGGGAGAGAAACCAGTCTAGTATGTTTCCTCCCACACCTCTAATTTCAGAAAAATATTTCCAGTTTCTAAGATTATACATACTAAGGCTTTTTAACTGAGCAACTAAACATTTTAAGCAGTGTGATTTGTAACTGAATTGGTTGACCAAGTCATTGAATTTGCTTTAAAACTGCTGTTCAGCAACTGAAGTTTCAAATTAAGTTATCAAAAATGATGAGATTCTTTGAGCCATTAAATGATGTCAATGAATTGGGTTTTTTTGTGGCAAAAATGTCTTACTGGATTTTATTAGGGAATATTGATGAGCATCTTGGAGAATAAAAGGCTCATTTGTTGTGCAGTGTTTAATGAATTTGAAAATGAATTGCTGTCACCTGTCTAGAGCATTTGTTAAGAGGATCCTTCAGAGAGCAAGGAGCTCTTAATTTTTAAGAGCATGATGTTGTTTTTCAGAGGTTGGAAAGGACCTCAATACCTGGATGCAAGGAATCTTAGATGTGGCTAGACAAATAGGGTTTATCTTGAGTTATTAAATCTAAGAGTAAAGATGAACATTTCAGTGAGCCATCTTTCCTATTTTTGCAAATAGTTTCCCATTTTAAAATGATAAAACTTCCTTTCCTGTTCTGTAGGGCAAAAACCTTTCTTTGCAACTGGAGAAAACAATGTGTCTCACAGGAATGGATACTGACAGTAAACACCGCACTATCAAATCCCAAAGCAAAAACATGGAAGTTACTTCTGTCCTGACTGTTGTTTTTGCCATGTTGATGGTTACCGAGAGAGCCAAAGGGGAAGTGAAACAAAGGAGTGCTTCTTAGCAGTTCTATGTAGACATCTTAATCAATATGATGAAAGAAATCTAATGCTTCATGGCAATATTAAGTCAGTCCTGACAACTGGCCGGAACTCTGGGACTCCTGGCTCCAGCTTTCAAGGCAAAGAACCAGAAGAGCTCTGGTGAGCGTCCTGCCACTTTGGGCTCCAGTGTCCCAGTTGTTCAGTATGCCTTTACCAGATTTGCTGTCCTTGCATTACGTTACTTTTTAAGGTTGTTGTTACATATGACAGGCTAGAAGAAGATTTAGGAAGTAATGCTTTTGCTTTCTCATACCAGCTTGCAGTGCTGTGGATTTTTCCACAATAAGAAAGTGGTGTAGGAAAATGACATTTTCTGTGAAGCACCATAAGAAATCAGCGTACCTATTGTATGCTAGTGAACAGCTTTACAGAATCAATCTCTCCATGCCTTGGCTTCTGCTTAACACTGGATTATTTTTTTTAACTGTATTTTGATGCATTTGAAAATTGATACCAGTATGGCCAGGTGTGATCTGGTTAAGAAAGAGTTTTACACTTTGATAATACGAGATGAGTGATGAATAAATTTTTCTGTCTGCCTAAAAGTTTTCTGATAGCATCTAAACTGAAGGCTTATAGAACCCCAGATGGTTTGGGACTGGCTTCACAAAATGTATTTCGTATCACCACAGTTGAGATTATCTGAATTTCTTTCTTCTGTTATATTTTAGGGTGGCTTAAAGGTTGGCATGTTGGTTGGTTGGTTTTGTTTGGTTTCTTTTAAGGTATTCCCTTTGTTTGCATTTCAAGGCACTCATTCTGTTAGGCTTAAAACTCCATTATTTTCCTTCCTGCAAGACTGCTGAGTTGGAAATATTTACAAGTAGTTCTTCTGTCCATGTCTGTGCTGCAATTTTTTAATTAGATAGGCAGCCAGAACATTGACTAAATATCTCCTAATGTATTTTAAATAATTAAACAACCCCCTCTGTACTTGTCCATTGCTCTTCTAGAATGTATTTCTTCCCGTAGTGCTTATATGTTGCAGATCAGCTTTGACTTTTGTTTGTCTTGCTTCTGTAGTATTTTAAAAAGAAATTAAATATGCCAGATGAAAGTTTCTGTGATAATGAGGAAGGTTGAACTAGGTAACTACGTAAGTTACTTCTTGTAGTATATAGAAGCCATAGAGTTGGCCAGATGGTTGGCTTGGCATAGGTCAGGTTCTGAAAGAACTGAGAGCATATCAATCCAGAGAAAGGAATGTTGCCTTTTTTTAAAAAAAAAAAAATTTATTAAATAGGAAGTGCATGACCCCTTTTCTCCTGTAAGAAGGTCTTGTGTTCTGCTAACAAGTGACTGCAACCCTTTAATCAATTATTATTTAGGCTGCTATCTTTATGAAGGAAGCTGGAAGCTGTAACAATGCTCTGACTTCACAGCAGCATGTAAAAACATATTTTATGTATTTGTGTTACTTAAAGATGGTGCTCGTGGATGGAGTCCTGAGCATCCTGTCTCTCTCTCAGTACCACACCAGCAGTGTTGTTCTTAGTTACCATACAACAAATTTGTGCTTTCTTACAGTAGCTTGCAGTGAGTCTCATACTTGCAATCATGTCTTGCTAATAGAGGTAATGTCTTTATTCAAATCTCTTCTTGTAGATACAGTTGCTAAAACAAGAACTCTGCTGTCCATTATGTTGTGTTTTTATTTCATAGTTCTGCATCTTTTCTTTATCTTTCTTCTCCCTCTGTCCTTATACTTTCCAAGACTGTTACCTGAATTCTTAGCTTGTTTGCTTTGTCAGTGGACAAACAATTTCTTTTTACACTTAGCGTGTTAAATGGAATGTGCATCTTGATGGAGAAATTTCCTTTCTCCGTGGGAAGAGTAGTGACTCGGTCACTAGTCCTTTTGATTGAGGCTTATTGTTGCTGACTGAATTCAGCAACTGGAACGTGTTGAGCTTCTCTTTATGGTTACTAAAATTGAGAAATCTATGCTGGCTTGACAAAATACATCTTTACTGGGTGAGACTTTTTCAAGGATTGTTTCCTGTTAGTGGAGTCTAACCACTGACTACGAAGAGGCCTTGGAATTGTTCTGTGTGGGACACTTAGAGCAAATTACTCCTCGTGCCGTTGCTCTTGCAGACTGAGAGTTGTACAAGAATAGGGTCAGACAGAAGAGAACCAAGTTACCTCTTGCTCTTTCCAGATGTTGTGAGCCAGCTGTGATGTTCCTGCTGAAAAGGAAGAATTTAAGTTGTAGCTGGAAGTAGATGATTTCTGCCTGCTGTCTGAACAGTTTTTGTTTAATCAGCATGGATTTATTTAGGTAGTAAGAGAGTTTTCAAAGGTGACTGTTTCTTGCTCCCTGGCTGCTGGGAAATAGCCGCTCAAGAATGGTGCTGTGCCCGTTTCCCACTTGGTGTTATTCCTCATGAAGGCCAGTTCCTGCAGTGCACACCACACTCTTAATTTTTTTTTTGCTCTGTTCACTCTGTGCGTGGATGTGATTGCACCACGTTCCAAAGTTCCTGCTTTAAATTAAATGAGATGCTAATTTGTGATGCTTTCAGCTATGTACCTGGAATTTTTTGGAGTTTTCTGGGTTTGTTTTATTCCTACTTCCTCACCCGTTGAGCTTCAAAGGCTTTTGATTCTCAAATATTTTTAAGTATAGGCATCTTTCACAGCTACAGCAATCTATCAATTCTGGATTTCAACTACAGGATCATCTTAAACAAATTTTGATTAATGAAAGAGGAGTAAGAGCACTTAGAGCTTGTTCTAACTTAAGTGGCTAGTGACTATAACCGAAAAGGGGAGGAAGGAGACAAATTACTGTAAGTATCACAGAAGTATTTTTAATACTTTCTCCCGGAACTCTCTGGCAGTTGTTACATTAGGCCCTGTTTCGAACTTGCATATGTTTTAAATTAAAGATATATAAATAAATGTTGGAAGGACTCGTTATCTTTAGTACTTTCTGTTCTGTGGATGAAAAAACCTAAGCCTTTCACTGTACATAACTTTAGTGTGTAACTAAAGAGTTCTGAAAACATTTAACAATGAAAACAAAGCCCAAGCTGAAAATTTTACTGTAAATGGAAATTATCGGGGAAAAAAAAATGGTGGGCTGGCTGCTTACTGTAAGAACTTCAGTACTTTGGGAAAATCTGATTTCCCTTCTCAAAGTGAGGTGGTCTGGAACTGTCAGAAGCTCCTGATTACTCAGATGATAGACTCTGGTAGCTTTACAGATTGTGATGAGCGATTCTTTCTATGAATTTTGTGCTCTGATACACTTGAGCGTGTTTGAGAGAGTGTAGATTAGGACCTGTAATCTTATGCTGTTAGTCCAATGAAATTGTCTTGAGCTAAGATAAACTGTGAATGTGTGCAGGTCTAGATAGTGCTGTTATCTCTGGTGTCTCTTAAATGTTTGCTCTTATTTTCAAGTGAAACAGCTATTCTATCTGTGATTTTTCTGCTTTGTGTAACTGTATTGGATAAGGGAAAGTTCTCACTGAACATCCAAAGGTCATTAAAAACGGAAGATTGTTCATGTAAATTAAAGGGATGTTCCAGGCACTGCCTGTCCTGTTTTACTCACAATCATTGATGTGGTATCCTTCTATTTTGGTTAAATGCTCTCATTTTCTTAGTATGAAAAGAACAAAGGGCAGTTTTCTGTGACAAATAGGACACTCTCAGGCTTATGGGTACGTGTCAGATGAAATTCAGGTGGGTAAGAGATTCTGCTCCCTCCTTTCAGTAAAACCACAAAGGGATAATTGCAGCATGCAGAATTTTTTTGTCACTCTGCTAAGAACCAGTTTTAACCTTGTGGAATGGGCACATAAACCTTTTTGGTCCCTAGAGCAAGTGATTTTGCTTGTGGTATACATACCCACAGAGAACAGGAAAAGCTTATATTTAGATATGCATTCTCAGCAGAGGAACGTATCTGTAGGAGGCAGTGCAGTGAGCTTGTGTGCTGTTTTGTTTACACAGAGTAAAGGTGGATTTAAATTAAAACCAGCAAGCTTGTATCCCCCTGCTAATTTCATCATAGAGCATCAACCTACAGAGCGTTCTGTCTTCTTGCCAGAGTGAATGTTAAAGTAGTGTTTGTACAGAGGTACTTTTCTTATAAAAATGTACTTTGAAATGAAGATGATAGCTGAAGTCGGATACTCAAACTGATTTAGCATTTATTTATTTCCCCTCTTCCTGTAGGCTACAGTTCTGCATTAGTCATTTCTCATGGAATGAAGTTGTGGTTGCCATCGTGGGCTTGAGGTTAAAGTAGAGGAGACTTTGGAGGAGAGGAATTAATATAAATTTATAAGCTATTGCTTGCATAAATAACAGAAAACAATAGTATTTATACCCCTTATAGCACAGTTACCTAGAATAATACATACAGTAATACTATGATATGGACATGGCTGCCGTTCCACTATACGTAGCTGACTTGTTCTTCTGTTTTATCAACTTCATTCTCTGTGAGCAGCAGTGTATCCAGCAGAATGGCCGATGATGCTTGGATGGGTGAACTCCTCAGCCTCATTGGGCTCTGGTACATAATGGGGTTAATCCCATTTCTCATCCCATGCATGACAAAGAGCTTGGAATTTTCTGCCACAGAACTTCTAAAAGAGACCCTGCTGGAGCGCTTCCAAAGGGCCTTGATAGGCTTTGTGGTCCGATAGTTGCAAGTGATATACCTGATGAAAGCCTCTCTAAATGTTTTGTTGAAGAGTGTATAGACAAGAGGGTTTACTCCTGAGGATAAGTATCCTATCCAAGTAAATATCTCCATAAGCTTTTGAAAAACTTCCTTGTTGCAGGAGTTGCACAGAACTGAACTTATATTTGTTATGAAGAATGGGCTCCACATCAACAAGAAAAGAAAAAATACAATCCCCAGAACTTTTGATGCCCTTTGTTCGTTGGTTATTGTTTGCATGGACTTCCTCCCAATCGTAGATGTTCTGCAAACAGGCATATCATTGGACAAAGTCTTGTCCTTTCTGGAGCCGTTTAGCATGGCCACTTTTTCTGGCGAGGAAGCAGGCGTTGTGTCACGCTGAAATACTGTGGACACCGTTGACCAAGTGAAACGCTGAGGTGGCTTGTTGATCAAGTAGGCCTTCTTGCGTAGCACTTGGATTGTCAGAAAATAAGTGACTATCATGACAGTGAGGGGAATGAAGAATGCAGCCACTGATCCATAGAGAATGAAGTCATGAAAACGATCAGGCATCAAGACACACGTGATGTTTGTAGAGTTGCCGTTTCCATCTTCAATACCTCTGATAGGGACCGGAATAGCAATGCCTACAGGAGAAAAACCAAGTACTTCAGCATATGGTAATTGCTTGCAATCTCCTTTTTGGGCCTGAAGCCTCGGGGTCCCTAAAGAAAGGTAGTCCCTGAGCTCTGCAGCAGGCACAGGAAGACAGAGAGAATGTGAGTTGTTGAGAGTATCATGTGGGTGATTGGGCAAGTAGTACTTTGTGAGACTTGGCAAACTCAGCTGTAACAGAGTGCCCTTTCCAAGGAGATTAGGCCTAACCCTTCGTGTTGAGGAAGTGGTATAAAGTTGCCGACTTCTCAAGTGTAAAAGACGTGAATTGCTTTGACTCTAGTTGTTAGAATTAGTACGGCTTTTCCTCCAGTGAAATGTGTTTCCTTAATGCCTTTTTTTTCCCCCTGGAGGAACCTTTGCACTTTTTGAAGGTCAGTTCTGTAAATACATAAAACTTGTCTTTCCCTCTTATCTTAACCACATCAAGTGACTGCACAAAGACAGCTGATTTTTTTCACTCTGCTTGACTCTTTCATATATACAAGTAGTTAAATAGATGCCAGAATTATGCAGTGTGTGTTTGAGATGGATTTGTTGTTTAAAGTCTCTTCCATATTTAAGAGTGTTTAAATGAGGCTAGCTAGCTCTGTAATTCACCACTCGTTTAAAAAAAATGCTAGCAGTCTTGTCTTTTAAATGAATTTTTTACAACCACTAAATTACAGTCCGCACTCAATTTGCCAGCAGTCTGACGTTACAATGAAAACAACAGGTTCCTTGCTGTCTGGTGAAGGTTATTTGTGCTATGTTTCCTGATACCACTTAATGAGATCTAGGGATTTACTGTATTCCTCTGCTACTCTGCTTAGTGAAGTTGGTTGAAGGCAGCAAGAACTCAACAGTTTACCCCTCAACCGATCCCTTTCTTAATAAAGAGGCACACCTTCAGATATAGCAAACATTTAAAATGAGGATTGAACCAAATTAACCCTCGATTTCGAGAACCCTGGCTCAGCTGCAGACTACTTCTGTGTTAGAAAGAAATGAAAAAGTACAGCACTGATTATTAACAAATCAGGCATTAAAAGGTCAACTTGTGTCTTGTCGTGCTAACGGTTTCCTTTTTTTTGTGATAAAATAGAGACAGCATCTGTTCTATCCTCACAACTCTTCAAGAATTTTTTTTCAAGTTAGAATTTTTGGTTTTAGGCATGTGGGCCTCATCTAAGAAGATGGATGTACCCATTCTCCTATGCATCATTTACCTTAATAATCCAGAATAATTTTGTTCTTTTTCTTGCACACTGAGCATACAGCACTAGGCTTATGGCTGCTTGCAAGTGTGTTATTTGAATTAAATGTATTCACCTTCTTAGCTTATTTAACAGATTTATTTTTTTTAAGCATTAAAGACAGGTGAGATGCCACACGTGCAGCACAGAGGTGCAAAGATCATAAAAGTTGTACATTGGCATCCTTTATATAAACTGTTCAGGGCTTGTTTTTGTTTGGGTTTTTTTGTTTATGCTTTGTATATATATTGCAAGTGCATTGCAGTCTTCAGTGTGAATGTCACCAGCCACTCACTCATCTTTCAATCTCTGATACAAGCGATTAACCTGTTTTTACTCACTCTGTGGGACAATTGCAAGGCACAGATTTTACAGCATCTACTCAAGGCTTAAAATTGTGTTTGGGACAGAATATACTACCACAGGAACATGAAATCTTCCTTTCCTGGGAGATATGCTATGCATGCAGATGTTGCCTTCTGATTTTTGGACATTTAGGACCATGAAGAGGAGTGATGATTATCCCTGCTGAATCCTTGACCTTTCTGTTAAGCCTGATAAGGAGCAGCAGTTCAGGCAGATTCTTATGATGGAGCTATGTATGGTCCAAGAGGTGGACTTAGGTCAGCCCAGGTGTTAGGGCCTGCTAATCAATAGTACTTGGCCAACTTTTCCACTTTGCCCAGCTTTCGCCTATTGTTTTTGACATGAAAAGCTTCTGTATTCCTTTTCCAGTCTCCGAGTCTCACATACCTATTGAAATGAGCCAAACCACGATGATTTTGATGATTGTTGTAGCCCATGAATTGTACTGACTAGCCTGGATTGGCTTTTTAATCGCAATATAGCGATCTAGTGAGATGGCACAGAGGTGCATGATGGAAGCTGTGGAAAAGAGGACGTCAAGGAACAGCCAGATAGGACACAAGGCAGTTGGAAAAGGCCAGGCATTGTCTGAAAGAGAACAGAAAACTCATTAGAATCTAAGCTTTTGAGAGTTTTTGGTGTGTACTTTTCCCTTGGCTTCAGAACCTTTAAGAAGTTCATAATCCTACAGGAATCAAGCTTTGCCACTGCCTCAGCTGGATTCTGTCTTATGTGTAGTTAGCTCCTAGTATGGTTGCTGCCATCATACTGATAAGGCTGTTTGTGTATTATAAACCCTTCTCTGTCTTTTTATTCTTTATAGATCATAAGCTCTTTATGGCAAGGACTCTGGATAAAAAAGTTTTTAAAAAATGGGGCATGACTGTACTTGGTCTTTGCGCCCTGCTATTAAATGATTACTTTCAGCTATGTCTCCTTGATAGTCCTGTGATTCAAGGTTGTATTGAATGGAGGAGATAATGGGTGATAACCAATGTATTTGTCAGTCATTGCAGAAGTATGGTTGGATCTTAGTGGTGATCTTGAAGAATCTAGTTTATACAGTTTTATAATGAGTTTACTGTGTCACTTGACCAGATACAGTTCAGTGCTAATGTGGCAAAGCAGGGCTCTTCTGCCTCAATAATAGCTTTATAAAAAATGAAGGGCTTTCATGTATGTCTCCCCACTCCCACCCCCCCAACTGATGGCTTGGATTTTAAGTCTGGCATCCTGTTTTTTACAGTAGTTATCTCTCTTTAGTGTTAATCTACATAGCAAGCATAGGGTCTGTCAACTGCATTGTGGCCAAGATAAACATTTGTAGTGTTCAACTTTTGAAAAGGCTCGTATTTTTGAGAGCTGGGTCTCTCCTATCAGTGTTTACAATACCAAATCGAATGAACTTTAATGAAACTGATTATTCTTTAAACTGCTTAATTTTTCACTCACGAGTAATTTGTTTTGTAGTCCAGTGGTAGCAGTGTTCAATTTTAGACGCACCTTAGTGTTGGGTGTCTTTAAGAATGTTCTGTAGTCCCAGGGAAGAATGTGTGAATACAGAAGTTGTTTTCTATTTCTAATGGTAGAAGGTGATCTACTAAATATATATTTTCCTTCCTTATAAAATTCAGCTGTACTCACTCAGTAGGAACGTTAATAGTATTGACAGAGAAATCAGTTTTTTGTTGAATGACAATGTGGGGCGGGGAGAGGGGGGAGGACATTTCAAACAAATCAGATTGCTTTTAATCTCCTTGCTCTGAATAAATAGAGCTGCGTGCTGAGAATGCCAAATGAGCTGGACTGTTGTAATGCCCAGTCTTATCAATGTGGTAATGTTACAGTAGTTTGAGATTAAAACAGTTTTTCATAATGTGACCAATAGATGGAAATGATAACGGTGCTGCATTGACTGGAATTATAAACTCCAGAGGATGGAAAATTTTATAAAGTCAGACATAGCACATACTTGTCTGCACTCTTACCTACATTGGGAAACCTCGCTTGGTAAACAAAGAGAACGGATGGATGGAGCCCTGGACTGAACCTCGCCCATCCCCAAAGCAGTGGACTCCAGGTGAGGGTGATGTAGGCAGCGAGGCAGAAGGGAGAGAGGTGGCCTATTTTCAAATCATTAACCAGTAAATTTTAGTATCTAGCTGCATATTTTCTAAAGCAGATACCATGGTTGAAATTACACTTCAAAAAATTACCCTGTCAGGGCAGTGTGAGAAAGTCGTAACTAGCATGTGATGAAATGCTTACTCATATTTAGTTTTTCTATCTACTCTTTCAGCTGGCAGTAAGGTATGGTGCCTTTCTGAACAAAAAAAAGCTAAACCAAAATGTCTTGTGGCTCATGCAGCCCGCCGTTAAAAAAAAAAAAAAAGAAAGGGTCAAGAACAAAAATGCAGTTAAAAGAAGTAATTGATTTGATGGGATTTAAATGTTTTTGCTCACTCCAGAAAAATAAGACTACTTTGGACTCTGTGATGGACTGGTTTAGATAAAACATGAACAACAGAAAGTGTATTCTACATCTTGAAGGATGGCAGATAACACAGCTGGATTTCAAGTGAGCAGCTAATGCTTCTGTGGAGAGTGAGTGCTTAGGTGCTGCTCCCTGGATTATAACTGTTTTGCTTTCTGGAGAATTGCAATCTGATAAGTTCTTTCCTTTCGTAGTTAATTTACTCTTTGCAGAAGAAAACCCTCAAATATTTTGCAAAAAAAGCTATTTTCCTTCTTCTAAATACACATGCATTTAAACAGCTATCTGATGCATAGCAACTGTGTATGTTTTTATGAGGTGTAAGAGCTTTTGTTAGTTAAGTGCAACTGAACAGAGAAAACTTTCTTTTCTTTATTTTTGTCTTGTTTTGAACTGAGTGCAGAAGGCAGTAAGTTATCACATTCATGATTATAGCATTATATACTATTATATTTGTGTGTATGAGATGATGGGTTTTGTCCAAACAAAATCAGAGCAGACTTTAAATGCAGTAGCAGGTAAGAATTGAAGGATATAGTTACTATTTTAACAAAACAAATGTTGTGAAACTGAAACCTTAAAGTCCAGAAGAGTCATGTAGTTGTCTAGGATTCATACTGCAGTGTATTTTGCTTTTACTTGTTTTGATTTGTTGGTTACACCTGTGTTAGAAGCTCTGTGCCTAGCATTTGAGGGACTGCTCTGGGCTGAGATTTTTGTGCTTTCCTGGTGGTGGTGTGTATCACTGGCCTGTTCTGCTAGTTTGGGAGTAGGGAAAAGATGGAATATTAATTTGTCCTCAGGACTCAGGAAGCATCTCTGACCCCCAAACATGACAGTGACCTGCTTGTTTCTTGTCCTGCTTTATAATTCAGACTGAAGTTAAAATTGGTATGTCCTGCTAAGCGGAGATAGGAAACCGTTAGCAGGTCATGCACAGTTTGAATTGTTACAAGTTCTGATTATCCCAGCAGCTCCACACTGGTGGAGCAGACCAAAGCATTTACTGAGCTGCCTGAGATTTTCCACCTTCTGTTTCCGTTGAGAGTTGAAATGCTGATTTAAACAAGCTAGTGGATTGGATTTTAAAAAAAAAAAAAAATTTAAATGCCTAGGCTACGTGACAGACATGTCTGCCTGAAAACTTGTCTGGTTTCTCCAGCAGTCAGGTGGTAGAAGATAAAAAGAGATTCCTCATTCGGACAAACCTTGCCTCGGATACTCCCAGCTGCAGGACTGCTGCTGTTGCAGATTACTTTTCTTATTTTGAGTTAATACAAGATAAAAATACATGTTCTAAGATTTGTCTTGCACCTTAAGAGAAGTAAGATGAGCTTTTGCCATAGCTGTCGACCCTTGATTAATCTTTATTTAAGAAAAGCTTTATTTATAGAAAATACCTTGGAAATGTGTAATCCTTAAAGTACAGTATAGAACAACTGCTCTTGCTATAATCCAAAAAGTTTTTTGAAAGCTAGGGAGAAACTACTGCTTGTGTACACGTATAAGCATGATTGAGAGACATCTTTAAATAGACTTGGAAACCATCTGTTGTTCTGCTATAAGGGCTGCTGAAACGTGTTGCCCGTAAAGGATTTTGTTGCTGTAAGATAATGATGCTTTTACTGAGATGGAAATCGGATATTTTTAATCACTAGCTGCCTTAAGCCTAAGCTTCAGTCTTCAAATGAGTGTGTGTATGTAGCCCGTGTGTGCGGTGTTCACCCTCGTGTTGGTGTTCAGCTTCGTGGGCTGCGCAGCCTTGGCATTTCCAGGCGGCTGTGGTCTTGCTCTCTCGCCCCCATGGCTGCCTGCCTGTATTTCTCAGCTACAATTACAGTTTCAACAGTAGGTGTTCACTGTCATGTAGGGGTTTTTTTAATTTAGCCAAAGTCAATTTTTTTTTTTTAGAGTTGCTTTGTGAGGGATAAACCTTCATTTTCTTACTTATCTTTAGATTTGAGAGTTTCAAAAGTAGCTGTCAATTAAAGCACTTTCCTCTGATCGTTTCCACAAGCAAGAAGGAAAGCTTTTCTGTGCTTCATCGTCAGTAATGGGGCAAAGTTAAGGTGGTGATTGCTTGTGATAGATTTTAAAAATAATGGTTTGCAGCCTAGGACAATCAGCATTACCCTTTGATTTTTAAGTGGATGAATATGAGGAATAGAGAATATATTTTGAAAGATGGTACATGCACTGTCTCCAAGTAACGCACAGCCCACCAAGCCGTGGACAACAGACTTCTTCCTTCTGCAGGCTTTTGCAAATGAGAGGGATCTCTCTTAAGTTTATTAGCTAATTTCACTAGCCAATGAAAAGCAACATTTTTGCTTTCCTTCAGTAGTTCTGAGTGTTAGAAATTTGGATAACTTTGGAAAGCTAGATTTCAGAGTGCTGTTATTTCCTAATGTGCCCTCCTTTTTTTGGAAGAAATGAGAAGAATTTAGCAAGCAATAAAAGCAATGAACTGTTTGTATATTCTGACACGCACACTCCTAAATTAAAGTTGCAGTGTGTATTCGTACCAGAGTACATTTTAATCGCTCTGCTGAGAAAAATAACCTGCTGCTCATGGTATTATACCTGTGAGTGAGTTACAGATTTATTTTATTTTTAAGCGGGGCAACTCTTTATTACAGAGACAATCTATGTCTGAAGATTTTTCTTGAGTGTACTGTCAGGGCACGGAGCCAGTATCTGTAGTAGATTTTGAATTTGAACACTTTGTGACACATTAATTTTTACAGACAGGGTCATTTAATGTGACTGCATTTTAGTTCACACCTTTTCCCTCAAATATTCTCCACCTAATTAGATATCGGTCCCAAATCGGAAGCATAATATTTGTATTATGTATCTAGAAACTGCACCCAGCTATTTCATTATTATGGAACATTCCTGTGTGGAATTGCCAGGAGACTGGATTTAATTTGCTCTCTGGCTATCAATGACTATTCTATGCTTAAGCAGTTATCTGGCTAATGTAGCTTCAAGATTTAGACTTGTGTGTTTAAACGTCTGTTCTAGCTTCATTCTCGTAACTCCTCATGTTTTGCTCATGCTTTGAACTTCTGTAAACACCTCAGCATCTTTTACCAGACAGTGAAGAGGCAAAGCAGTTTTTCTGGTTGGTTGCCAAAGAGAGATTTGTATGCAAGAAATTTCAGTTTTAATCACTGCTGTGTGAAAGGCTTGTTACAATCTTAGTTAGTTAATTACACCTAATTTTGCTACTTTCTTGTAAATTTCCCACATGAAAGATGCTTTTGTTTGACTTTTAAATTAAGATTCCTACCATGCTTTAAATTGTTGAACCAGGGCTTAGTACTGGATTAATTGAGAGATTAAGGAGCAGTAGTCTTTATAAAGTTAAAAAGAAAAGATTTATTAGTTTAGCAAAATGAAAATAATAAAAAAATTAAAAAAAATTCACCACCACCAGAAAACAATACACAAAATCCAGAGCTTGTCTTCCCTTTGTATTGATTACTAGTCCAATACTAGTACTTTTTACAGTTAGTAGTTTTATTTTTGTTATTAATGAGGCCTTTGGCAGTAACTGAGCAGTTAATTATCTGTGTGTAAGTATGTATATACATATGTTTCTTGCCTCTACACACACATGTGCACATACATGACATAGCAAGGTTTTTTATAAGTGACTGCGGCTTTTTTTCAAGTTAGAAATCATTGTCTTGGTCATGTACATTAATTTTTCTTTTTAGAAACTGTTGCTTGGAAAAAGACTATTTTATGATATCAACACTGAATTCTGAGCTCCCGTTTGTACCTCTGCTTAGGGAGAAGCAGTCTGTAATACACAGAAATTCAGTCTCAAGGCATTTGGTGAATAAACTCATTTGTTAATAAAGTGATACCAGTCTTCTGCAGCAAACAAAAGCTACTGATGGCCTTTCTGAAATAAAGTTTATGATTGTGTTTGCTTGTTGCTCAGGCAACTCAGACATCTAGCATAGCAAAAATGAACTCCTGCAGCCTTTCATTATCTAGGGCTCAGGGGTATTTATACCTTAAAGATAACTGGGGAAATCTGTAAGTTTATTGAAAAACCTATCTCAGGTTGATTTCCCCNATTGTTCCCTCCCCCCCCCAAATTTGGATGAGATGAAAATAGAACATTTTAAATGTATTCTTCAAGAAACTTTAGAAGTAAGAGAGAGACTTTCCCATAGAGCTGCGTCTGATTAGCTGTCAAAAGCAGTGTCTGAAATAAAGCTGGGCATGAGAGAGTATGAAAGTCATGCTTGTTCTGTAATGACTAACTAGAAAGAAAATGTCACACCCAATGTATGTTCATGTAAAGAAATACCTATTTTATTCCATGTGAACCAGACTAAATGATAAATCTGAGCCTCAAACATTAGGTACGTGGATTGAGGCTTCCTTGGCTTGACAGATGACTTAGTTCTTTGGGACACTTTACGAACCTGCTGCTTTTCCTGGGGTGGGAGAAAATCGGTTTCTCTGAAACTGATACTGGTAAAATTTGTTGTCACTGATGGAGCTAGGGACCGTTTCTGACTGCTCATGGAGTTTAGAGTCAATACTAAGGTAAAATCAGGTGCCTGACTTCTAGAAATTTCACAACCTGTTCAGTTTACTGAACAGATACCTGTTTTTCATTTCACATTTTTTAAGAGCGCCTTCAATTAGTGTAATATCCAATAGAACAGATACCAACATTGTGCTGATGTTGTTAAAAATAGTATTCCACTGTACAAAATGTAGTTTCCCATGCCAGCTCCAATTTAGTATCAATTCTGAGTCTCAGGTGATTTTTGAATGGTTTGGTTCAAAGGAAGGAAAATCCACAGTGGGTATACTTGCCGTAAATACACTAAGCTGTATGAAGGTGAGATGGAGAGAGGATTTAGCAGCCCTTGTCCAAGTGATTTTTAAAATTGTAATGGTGGAAAGCAAACAGTTTTTCTGCCTAAATGAAACCTCCCCAATTTGTACCCCATATGCTAGCCTGATGAAACAAAGGTGCTGTACTTACCGAATAATATTACAAGAAGGGCAACTGGCATCACAAACAGACCCACGAGCAAATCTGCCACTGCCAAGGATGTCAAAAAATAGTTGGTAGCATATTGCAACTTTTTCTCCAGACACACCGCCAGTATGACAAGTATGTTCCCCCCAATGGTGGGGATTATCACCAGGAGGATCAGTAAAGCTGCCCAGCGCACTTTGTTTCCTTGTTCGTCACTTGAGTAGTCCTGCTTGGGTTCTCCTGTTACTGAGAGAGGTGACAAAGATCCATTGCCAACTCCAGACCCATTCAAGAAATGAAAAGGGTAGGACATTTTTGTGTCCAGCAGAATGTATTCAGGAGCTGTATTTTGTGCAGGAATTGCGCACGGTGTAAGAGTTCACTGTTCCTCTCTGGTCCAGGATGGTCCTGAAGAAAGGCCAGCATGGTCAGTATGGTAGACTGGTCATCTGCTATTTTGAGATACAGTAACCATGTCCAAGGTGGTATCCAAATTTTTTATCCTGTGCCTGGCTGGGCACAATTAAGTCTTAAAAATTAAAGTCCTGTCTTGCGTCCATGTCTGGTTGGTAGGGTTCAGTGGTCTGATCTCCCCTTTGTAGCGAGGTTCAGGTCTCAGAAGATTATAGGAGAAAGTTCAGTAGCTGTCAAAAGTAAGCAGTGCATGAGCTTCCCTTTTTTTTTTTTTTCCCCCTAGAGCAGTAAAAAGTGCTAAATGAATTTGGATGCCAAATGGTTCCCTTTAGATACAGTGTATGTAGAGTTGCTCTTTGTAAGTACAAACTGATGCAAAGGCAGATGCTCGCGTTGTGTATATGCAACTCCTCCTCTCCTGAGTGTCTAGTCTCCAGCAGCGTGTGCGTAGGCAGACGGCAGTTCCCATATTTCCCCTTATTAAGAATCCTATTTCTCCACAGAGGGTCACCCCAAAAATATCTTCAGAGATGATGTATGATGTTTCCGTTTCAATGTCTACAGTTCCTAATTTATCAGGTGAAAGTCAGGAAGCTGTAGACAATAAAACACTGGTGAGAGTCTCAAGGGGACCGTAAAGATTTATGGAACTGAGCCATCTAAATTTACCCGATACTTGGGGGGGGGGGGTGTCAGTAAAGGCTTGTTTTTGTAATCTGAGCAGGGCTTTTATTAAGCACAGCCTTTTCTCTCCCTCTCTCTTTCTCTTTGTCTCTCTCAACTCTGCTGAAGACTTAACGCTTACATTTCCCCCTTCCAGCAGAGACTAAAACAGCTGTCATGGCGTTAAGCTGAACGAACACTCAGTTACTGAGAAGATTTGATGTGTTGCAATTTTCAGGTGAAGAAAACCTTACCTTTCTCTTGCATTTTAGTAGAGTTCACTTTGCATCCAGGGAGATCCTTTGTAATTTTCTTTTTCATCACATCGTGGATTTCAAGATAAGATTTTTCACTGCTTTCTGGAAAAAAAGTTGTTCATTTGGTTTTGGTTTTTATAATTTTTCTGAAGTTTGTCTCTCTGTGTGCTGTTGTTGAGCTCTTATATTTCTTCTAACACCAAGATTAAGAATTTCTATTACTGCAAAACTGTATTTCTTACCCAGGTATTTTCTGCAACTCTCGAGTGGAGGATAAGAATCTTTCTTGCCACATTTAAAAAGGATAGAAATAAGGTCATGTTCTTTTTTTTGCTGTCCTTTCTCTTTCTTTCGATGATTTTACTTAAGTGACCAGCAGAGTCCTTGTGCAGTTTTCTTTTTGTTCATTAGCAAAGCTTGCGGTCTGCTGCTACCCGTGTTTGTTGATTGACTCATTCCAGTGTATTCAGCTCCAGTGCTTGAAAAGCAGGGAAGTAAACGAGTGGGGGTTTGGCTGGAAAAGAGAGGTAGAGAAGGTTAGTTGATTCAGTGCTCCAGTACTATAACATGTGCTCCTTGCAGCTGTATCAGGATGTGCGGATCCTGTAAACGGACCCTTCACGCTACAATTATTGTAGCTTTATGCGCCATAGCGTGCGTATGCCTGCCCGCTTGCTCTCTCTTGCTCGCTCCCACGCTCAGGATGGAAACACAATTAACCCTAAAAAGTTATGCTACCCTGTAAACACACCAATTTTTTTCTTTACTAACTTTATAAAAGTATTGTCTAGCACATTATTTTAAGTGTGTGTACTGTTACTTTAAACCTTTCTTCATGCAGCTGCTTTTTATTACCATGAGTGTTCTCTTTTGTTACCTTCCAACTTTCAGTCTGATGTGTGTATGTCTTATAGTTCCACATTAAAATGGAAATAGAGTTAACTTCCAAGGACGTTAGCCGGACAACTGTATAATAGAGTCTGTGAGTTTATGGCCAGAAGAGACCATGAGACCACAGTTTGACCCCCTGTGTGTCACCGGCCCGGCCATTACATTCCATGAATTGCTAGTGCTCACCAGGCTTGAGCAGGGAATTGGGTCCTCAGTGAACTGTGAATCAATTTATATTTGATTAAAAAAAATTTTTAAAAGCATTCATATCTTTAGGAGACAGCTACTTTGGGGCCAAAAAGAGAAAGCTGCTGCCAGAAATTAATATAAATACTTGACTTAAAGCGTGTTCAGATTGTACAATAGAATTTCCAGTAAAGTAGTTTTCACTTGTTCCTTATTTTTTGTGTTTAAAGGAAACCTTTGGTAAGATTCCATGCTGTATTCATTTGAAATTGACTTGATATCTTTTCTTCTCCAGAAAAGTATATCTTAAGTAATAAAGATCAATCCAGCTATGGTAATTCTGTTTCCTTATCTGACCACCTCCCCATTGTTACCCATGACAGTACTGAGAGAGTAGAGCACATAAAAACATACAAAAAGCAGAAATCTAGAGAGGACAGTACTGTATTTGGCTAATGAGCATTGAGATTCAGTTTCCTTAAGTTCAACTATCTCTTATCAACTTCTTTTTTATTTAATAAATCTTGAAGGCTCTTGGGGCATTAATCTAAACGTGCTTGAAGTCTTTACCAAAATTTCCATTGGATTAAACACAGCCAGTTGTTGCTCTCTCTGATTGTACAGATGAAGCTTGTTTTCCTTCATCATTGACACCTGAGCTATTTTTTTTTCCTTGTTGAAAGGTGGCTGGAATT
Organism: Chionis minor; assembly: GCA_013398295.1. Classification (NCBI taxonomy): domain Eukaryota; kingdom Metazoa; phylum Chordata; class Aves; order Charadriiformes; family Chionidae; genus Chionis; species Chionis minor. The sequence continues at coordinate 198,698 of VZSF01000959.1, read as the reverse complement.
ATTACTGTTTTTCGGAGATGGAGCTATTGGCAGTATGTCTGCATTGTAAATGGAAGTAAAAAAAGTGTTCCGGACTAAAACCACCAAAGTATAGTAAAAGATAGATTAATCCTTTAACTTTGGTGGTCTGCTTGTGGTTGTATGCCGTGTGCAGATCTTCATGTCACATCTCAAATTTAAAGAACAGAATTAAAACTTCTGGGGAAAAAAATAGACAATGCGTCTATCGAACCATCTGTTAATCATCAGCATCAGTTACTGATGCAAGCCTGTGTTGGAGCTGAAGCATTATCTTGAAAGAGGGGTTTTGGTTTTTTTCATTTTCACATTTTTTCTTTTACAACGCAGTAGACACTTCCCTTGATCACTTCAGTGTGGAAGTATCAGTTATAGCAGTGTAATTTTTGTTGAGTTCTGTATTACCTCTTTATAAATTTTCTTCGCAGGTCTTACTGTCTAAGAAGCATCCCTGTTGGGTACTGCAGTACAGAGTTGTTTTGGTTAAAGTGAAAATCAAGTGTTTCCACTTCTCTGGAATGTCTCAGTGGATGTTGTCATTTATGTGACAAAATCATCTCTTTAGCCACTGGAATGGCTAAATTAAATGAATTGGGAGGGGGGAGACACCTTGATGAAACACCAGCTGAAGACTGTACTGTTGCCTGCAGATTGCTCTGATGAAAGCTGTATAAACACATTCATATCTAATTGAAAAGGAAATGATTTTTCTAAAACACAGATGAGAACAGAGTTTTCTTAGGAACTTGCAGAGGAAGATGATACGAGTTTAGTTGCATGCAGGTTTGCATAGCATATATACCTAATTGGTGCATTGTTTCGTTTCAGACAGCTAGAAAACTTACCTGGCTTTTGTGATGTTTTATTGAACTTTCCCAGGTTTGAGTAATTTCTGAGAAACACCCCCCCTTGTGTATCTATTACAGATCTGCAGCAGCCTGCATGCTTCTGGCCAGGCTTTTTATGCAGGCCTCTGTTCGGCCCCCGTGTCCAGCTCCATTCCTGTGTTAATGACGATAAATCTTGCTAGACCCCGCTCCTGATCCACCATAACCAAAGTATTTGGACCATGCACGGATATTATTTTTTTCCCCCCCACCACTTGCTGTTATTTCTGGTTTTAAATTGCCAATGCTATTTCATTTGAATGGAGCCACATCTACATTGGACATGAGCTGCCACCGCTGACAGTGTTGTTCGGTCGGTGCTTATCCCTCAAGTTCATCTGCTGTGCTTCTTGGCAGCACTCAGCCTCCTGGCAGTGGGAGGCCTCCTAGAAGCTCTCGTTCTTTAGCAAGTCTTGCTTAGGCAACCAGGAGGCATTTCAGAGAAGAACATTGTGGAGAAGAAGGCTGAGTTGCATGGGAGATAGTTGCAGTGAATTCCTGGCATGGGAATAGCTCAGATCCTTCTTGTTGAGAGAGAAAGAGGTGGGGTTTACACCCATGCTTAGTCTACACTGAAATAGGTCCGTTTGTTGTATTTTTCTCTGCAGGTTTTCCATCTTCTGTGTTTTCCCCCCTGTCTGTTACACACAACCCCTTCAGAAATGACTGCAAATCGTGCAATTAGATATCTGCGTTCCTCCTTTATTAACTCGTTCATGGATGAAATGAAGCTTTTGTTAAGCTTTCCTTTTTTTATCTGTCACTGCACTACCAAAGCAACTTGTGGAAATAGTTCTGTATCAAATGATTAATTCATGTCTAATAGTTTAGAAAGTCATAAATATTTAGAATCTTTTGAAATATGACTTAGGAGACTTAATGAGGAATTTAAAAGATATATTTGACATTGTTCTTTAATTCTCTGACATTTCATTTTTCAATGAGTTGTAATCTCATTGAAATCCTTAAATATTTAGACTAAAAAGCGTATGTTAGTGATGCTTCAGACGCTTCCACTTTTAGACTCAATCACAAGACCAGTGTGATGGTTTATTTTCAGTATTCTGTTTATTTACTTATTGATGCTATCTTATATACATATACAGGCTTTCATATTTAAATATTGCTGAAATATAAAGAGAAATGGCAATAGTCTTCTAACCTTCAAGAGGTGCACCTTACAGGATTGGAGATAAATTGCACAAAGGTATTTGGGTGTGATTCTGACTGGGCTGTGATTGAAGAAACTAAGTGGAATATGCTTCAAGGTATGGCAGTCCAAGTTTTTAATTTGTCTTGTGGTGGTGTTGTATACCTCTTGGGGGAAAAAAAAAATTACAGCAGATTATTAAACAGTCGATACACCTAACAGTATTCCTCGACTTACAGTAGCCCAATAAAGCTCTTTTAGGCAAAGCCTACTAATTACAGCATCTGCAGATGTTGCAGTTGTAATTAACTTCAGGGGGAAAAAAAAAAACCAGTTTAGGTTCTTAATAATGCTGCTCTAAGAAATACAATTTCAGGGTTCTCTGAAAACTATGGAGAACCTTCCATGGTCAACATCATATATTGAAAGGAAAACTGACTGTATTCTCTGTCCAGCTGTTCTGGGTGGGTTTGTTCATATTAGTCCATGTTAGCAACAGTCGACAGCTTGGTTTTTATTTTGTGATTTTTTGCACTGGAGGCTTAAGAAGAACTTTCTTTTGTCTCTCTTTGGAAGCAATTGAAGAATCCAAAACTTTATTTGGTTTCTCAGAAATTATAGGGCACGTAACAAGCTAAGTATCAGCTTTTTTATGGAGGATATAACATTTATATGTATATAAATGTCACTTATACTAAGGAGCTGAACATGCCCAGGAATGAGATCAAAGTTGAGGCTAGGGCTTAGGAATTGTGCAGGAGTTAGGCAGTTCCTTTGTATTCTCTCTGGTTCTGGTTTCCATGAAGATCAAAATCATTCCTTAGCTGCATAGGGTGTTTTTCTTGTGGAGGTTTTGAGAGTAACTAGTTGGTGAGTAAAACTACTAAAATTCTAGCTATTATGTTTTGCTGAGAATCTGTCATGGCTGTCTTGGTGCATCTTTATTTTTCTTTACAGCTTTGTTTATGACTTCTGAAACAAATCAAACTGGATCTTGAAGGAAGTCCTTCATCTGCAGCCCATATATCCCAACAGTAGAACTTATCCTGATGTAGGGTGGAAACAAAGCTGTAGCTGACTAATGTGTTGAAGTCCTATAGAAGAAACTTTTAGGCTTTTTTGGCTTCTTGATTAATTTAGTTTCCTGGTAACAGAACAAAGTTGAAGCTAGCTGTGATGTTGGTTTTTTGTGTGTGGGTCTGGGTTCACTGACGTCTGTGTTTTGATGGCTTATGTAGGAGCAGTTGAGCAATTTTCAGACGAAAATGAAGGAAATAATCAGGCCGTTCTTTTGTTGTCATTTGCAGTTGTAGTAAAATGCAATTGCAAAAGCAAACTGCTTGAGCAAAACCAGTGTTAGGAAAAAAGGAAGGAACCAGCGCATTACAGATAATTTGTTTTTTTAAAAATAGACATTGCCTATCTTTCTAAGATATACAGCCCAGTTTAGAGACATGCTTTGGTCTTTAATGTAGGAATGTTTAGCTGAAATTACTGGACTGTGTTATGGGAAGGTCAGACTAGAGGACGATGGTACGTTGTTTCTGTCCTCAAAATACATTAAATGTACTCCAGGTTTAGACTATGACTTTGGCAGGGAAGAAATGAGTGTGGATATGAAACTTCTGCCCACTAAATCTCCAGATCTTATCCTGGTATTTCCTGTGATGTTATCTTCTGTGTTTAACTTGTAGTAACGACAGATGTCCGTATTAGGACTGACTAAGAGTAGCCAGTTGCTGAGTGTGACTTCTGATAAGCCATTTATCTTTTTTTAGTACTCTTTTTAAGTTTTCTCACACTCTTCAATACTTCTATCCCTCTCTCACGAGAGGTTTCTACTCAATAGCCACATTGGTTCAGCCATCAGCACAAGGGAGTGGTGGAGACCTCCAGCAGGGAGCCAGAAGGGTGGACTTGGTTTGGGAACGTGTGTGGGGCTGGGTAGCAGTGAAGTGGAAGCTTCCTCTGCCAGCAGCAGGACTGTCCCCTCCGTTCTGCTGAACGTCAAGTCAGCAGCTCCTGTGGGTGTGCTCCAAGTGAAGGGTGAAAGCCTCCAGCCAGGGGAGGAGAACATGATCATGTTTTAAACACATTCCCCAACCGGATTACCAGTTGGAAGTAATGCCATGGGACCACACTTGCAGCCTGTAACTGCTTATGAGGGCTTTTTGATTTTTCTTTTGATTACTTGACAAGAGTTGTTTTGCGTTTTATGAATTTTAATAAGCGTGAGTTTGGCTTTACAGGGGCTAACCTTTGGCAACAGTGTGTAGGACTTCGTAAAGCGTCTCAGCAATAAAGTTAGCAAGCAAATGTTACTGCTTAAGCATTGATGCCAACAGTGCTCTTGTGTCCTGAAGTCTCGTTCCTCTGATAATCATTTTTACAAGACTCTTGCTTCCTCAACCCACTTGTGGGTTCTGCCTTCTAGTTCTCTGTTACATGGGAAAACTCTTTTTGAAGATTGTGGATTTGAGAAGACTGTGTTACTGGGAAAAGTGTTGGACCGCTTAAGTAGCTTTAACTCTCTAAGTAGATTTCAGAACACCTCCATCAAAATGTTTGGCTGTTTTATGGATAGATTTGAGATAAAAGTGTGTAAAATAACAGCCACAAATAATGTAAATCTGGTGAAGAATTCCAAAATCAATTAGTGTACATTAATCCTGATTTTATAATAAAAGCTCTGTTGGAACTTCAGAGCCTTCAGACACAAAGATGTGTCCAAGTTAATGATTCTATAAAATCCAGCTTTCTGATCAGGAATTTAATGATTAATGCTTCAAAGTGGATAATCACATCTTTGCCAGAAGATGTTTTTCTCTTCTTTGGCTCACAATCTGCCTGTTTAACGTTTGCTGAAGTAAAGCAAACACAAAGGTGTTAAGCGTCTTTGTGCAAGAGCTGAAGTCTTCTGTGCAGCTGAATGCTTGGGCTCATTTATTATAGGATTTGTGACTCCTGCTCTCCACAACAGCTCATTTTTTTAAAAAAAACTCAACATTGTCAGCATCCAAGCTGTTATTTGAGCAAGAGACTGACAGGTAGTTTTAAATGTGTCATTTAGTTTATAGTCTGCACTTCTACCGCTTGCTTGCAGAACAGAATCATTCCTTTTCTCAGCTCTTCCCACTTAACATTTGTCATCCTGACTGCATCTTAGAGGCAGCAGTGTTTCCAGCAACTTTGTGTTTGTTCCTCTGCTCTTTTATGTGGGATTTTTGATGCTGTTTGGAGGGCATTTTTTGTAAGGTAGTGGTGATAGATGGGATTCTTTCCCCATGTGGATGTTTTAGAAAAACTCATAAAGAGACCGACTGTTGGAAGGAGGGCTGAGGTAGGAGATCTGGGTACTTGCTGCTGTTACTGTTGTGGGGTTGAGTACCCCCGAAACCTGCGTGCCTTCTGGTCCCTTCAGCAGTTCTGGAGGAGGACTGGAGCCTGTGTGGTGGTGCTGCCTGCCTGTGATCAACTGGAGTAGGAAAGAGGACTGCAAACTGAAGTTTAGGACTAGTTGTCAGAGGAGACTAAGGGAAAGTGTTGAAATGGGAAGAAATAATACCTAGAGCAGAAATTAACTGATTTTATATGTAGAGTATAACTGAAGTATCTGTGTAGTTTTATGAGCATGTCTTCTGTCCCCAGTCACCATAAAGAAGAGAATGAACTAGATTATTGTCTAAGGTCTTTTTTATTTCTATTTTCTATGATTCAGGTATTCATTTAAATAAAACCAATTCTGGAGCATACTCTATAATGGTATTTCTACCTCTTGAGTTGTTGAGTGCTTTAATAGACACTTAATGAATCCTACATGGTGCTCTAATTCCTGTGGACAGCAGGTACTGCTGCCACCCTCCAACCTCCATCTTTCAGTATAGCAAACATAAGAAGGGAAGTTCTTGGCTCTTCCTTTGTATGTTTCAGTCTGAAATCAGTATATAGTCAAAGTAAATAGCTTTGCAAGACTGCTTTTAGGATTGTGAATGTGACAAAAAGCTAGTCTGGACTTCAAGGCAGTGAGATGGCGTGGATAACCAGATGATGTCCACTTCGAAAACAGACATAATTAAATCACTTGCAATTTGTAGTTTCACATCTTTCTTTTTCACAAGCATGTACTTGCCAGCTGCATTCCTGTGTCACTCTTGTGTTCATGGTGTCGTGAGATTGGGTAGATTTAACTACTGTGATGTAGTGTGCTTGTACCCTGTGATGGGTGTGCTTGTAATGCCTATGAGGTCAGAATGCAGACTTGTCTGATGCAGAGATGCTTCTTTTACAAATAATTTTGCCTTTGCTGCTTTAGAAATTATTAAATTGGCAGCGTACAATATTATGAAGTGGTTTGTGTGTCATCAATATTAATGGAGTGATAGATATGACTACAAAGACAGGAGGGAAATGAATATATCCACGCCTGTGAGTTCTTCCCTACTTCAGAAATACTCAATATTCATAAGACTCTGCATTAACAACAACAGAAGACTATTTGCATTAGCAACATGTGCTTTTTGCTGTAGGAAATTAAGGGTTCCCTTTCATCTACCCCAGCACTGGGCTAGAAGTTCTGTTGCTGTCATGACCAACAGGACACTGGTTCTGAGCTAGCGAGGCATGGAGCATATACTCCCATTTCAGATCTCTTAAAAGGCACCAGCGTCACAGCGTGATATTGTAAGGAGACAACAGCAGACCTTGCTCATAAACTGATTGGCAGTGTGTGTTGTATCAGCGTTTCCTCGCATGCTTTGATTTGCAGCAGTAGGTGGGGTGAGGAGGAGTCAGCAGAAGCAGTGATTGTGAAAAGGAGTTTGGGACTCGCCAACCTTGAAGGATGATTGAATACCAGACTTGGGGTTTGTGTCTGCTGATGGGAGATTTAGTACTGTGTGTCTTGTGGAGAGTAAACCTCTCTTAGTGGAAAAGTCTGTCACAACAACATGATTTCTAGACATAAAGATCTCGAGCTCAATAGATATGTCGTTCTGCTGCATAATCTTTTAAAGGCAGAAAATATGCACTAAAAAGGCAGACTTTAGTAGTCGGAACTGCGTGTGGTATCTGAAGTGATAGGGAAGCTTATTCATTTGTGCATTTTCCTGTTCTCCTTAGCCCCTTTGTTCCACCCCTCTGGTTGCATTTTGAGAAATGCAAAACATACGGTTTGGAAGGACAACTCGATTTTACTTCCAGTATGAACAGAGTGAAGTCTCCATATTTTGAAGATCAATAATAATAAACAACATTCTTTTTTTGCCTTTCTTTAGGACTCCTGAGCAGTGTCCAAGTGTGGTTTCTTTGCTGTCAGAGAGCTACAATCCACATGTGCGTTATGGGGCTGCCATGGCTTTGGGTATCTGCTGTGCGGGCACTGGAAACAAGGTGAGGGCCAGAACCGTGCGTTGCCAAGACCGTTTCTGCTTTCTCCTGCCACTGACACATTTGTGCAGCAACATCACACACACACAGATCAGGTTTCTTGCACAGGTACACAGCTAGCCAGCTGGAGCAGAACAGTACTACTTTAAATTCTTCAACTGTCCTGAGCATAGATTCTTTTCCTGCTTGTACAGAATAGATAAAGTAGAGGAATGTTTTTGTACATTATTGACACATTCTTGGAATTTTGTCTTCAAACTTCTCTTAGAGTTTTCTTACTGTCAAGTTGCCACTGAACTTTAAATGCATGTTCAGTAGTGCAAAGGCCCTTGGAGCTGATCTTTCACAGATTGCTTTAGGAGGACCAATGGGGTACCAGTGACAGGAAAACAACAGGTGTTTTGCATAACTTCTCCTTTCTTCTTTCATGTGATACACCATTCATGGAAGACCCATGTAGCAAAGCCGAGTGCAGTGAAATTTACTATAGCTTCAAGTGTGTAATTCACAGCTGGTAAATTTTATTCTCACTTTGTGTCAGTGAAGGACAATTCCCATAGATGATATCAGGGACCTTTTAGAGTAGAAGGATTCCCACTTTGGCTGTGGGAAGTGAGTGCTCATTGGGACAAGTAGCAAGTAAACTTGGGGGTAAGCTTCCTCTACTTCACCCACATGTGTATATAATCTGTACTGGTACTGAATTATAGTTTCAAAACAGATGCATACAAACTGGCCGTGTGGAAGTAATATTTCATGCTTCTGAGTCTTCGATAAATCTCACACTTATCTGTATCATCCCTTCCTCAGCTACTGTTAAACACTTGGTCTGTGGCTCTTGCAAGTGAGGGCTTTCTGGCGTGTCACTTGTGTTGTGAAATGTCCAGAATGCTGGCATGTGCTGCCTGCCATCTTTAGAATCTAAAGCACACAGACTTGAAAGCAAACTGGAAGTCCTATTTTTATCCAGATTGCTTTATTCTGAAGTGGAAGGTGGAATCAAGGAGCTAATTATTTTTAACCTGCTGCATCTGACATGTTGATTTAAGTGGAAATACTTTTAGTCACACCAAGAAGTCTGTTTTATTTCCGGATACATTGTGTGATAAAGACCTAAACCATCTGATTATATGCAGACATGTCTTCAGAGCTTATATTAGTAGGTTTTTGAAGGCCCAAATATATTCAGCTTTGGAGATTGGAAGGTTCAGCTTTTTATCATAGTGGATGTTCCCTACATGGTATTGAATGCATGACAAAGAATGAATGAGTCACCTTCAGGTGGAGAAGCACAGCCTCCAAGATAGCTCAGATGGCAAAAGCGGTCTAAGCGAAGGCGTGATACGATTCTAGAACTGGTTCTTAGAAATAGTCTTTTGTATAAAATCAGCTTGTTTTTAAAAGCCTCACCCTGACAGAAGTAATACCAAGAGGAGTCTGTGCTGGGAGACTCATGTACTCAACTGCATTTGCTCGTGTCCTCAGTTTCAGCATGGACAGGAGATAGCTCTGTGCAAGAGACTGCCCAGTGATTCTGTCGGACTTCTGTAATCAGAAGATCACATAATAGATTAAAAGAGCTCTTGGAGCTTCCTGGATTGGATGTCTAACTGTTACCTCTCCTGTTCCAAAGACTTAACAGCTTGCTTCACATGCCGTTTCAGAGTGCTTTTAGAAAGCCCCTGCATTGCCACAGACCAAATTTATCTGTGCAGCCCATGGCTGTACAAACTGCTGTCTCAGGGTTATTCCTCAAGGTCTGAAGAGGGTGGTTGGTGAAGGCTGGCTGAGCCCACTAACAACTTGCTGCCATTGAAACAGGTAGTCTTGGTCCCTCCTGACACCTTTTGCTTTGTCTCATGTCCAGCTCCCCAGGGAGCTGATTCAAACACAAACTCACAGAAAACTGACCCAGGTTACAACAACAAAAAGGGAACGGTTCTCTGTTGAATTATTGAGCTGGAAAAGCTCATTGAGAGATGAGACAAGGGCTGCAGCTAGCACAGGGAGAGGGGAGAGACTGGATAGCTGAAGGGAAATTGAGGAAGGAGACGGATCTCGTTTTGGCAGCAGTGGGTTTAGATGAGCTCAGTTTTCCTGCGTAATGTGTGCTGAGGACCTTGTATGGTTAGAAATTAATGTGTGTCTGTGATAATTCAATGTATGGCTTTCAAAGTGGAAGAACTGTAAATGCAAATTAAAAAATGTGCCTGAAGAGATGATTTAGTCTGAGGTGCCTGCAAATTGCACATGCTGGTTTTGGGTACATGTAAGCAGCATTTTTTTACAATAGACTGTCTTACAGTTTTACATAATCAGTGACTGCACTGAAAGGAATGCTTTCAATGATCATCATGGATCATGTTCCTGTTGTGGTTAGCTGTCAAGTTACTGAATTTGAAGATGCAATAGGTGTTTTGAAATGTTTTCAGAACCTAGATTTACTATATGGGTGCTCAGAGGCAGCCTCACTTGATGTAGTTTTGAAATGAGTGCTTTTACATGATGTTAATTTTTACAGATTCTAACAATAAAGTGTAAGGCCAAGAATTTAGAACCTGGATTGTTTTACCATCTCATTTTATAACCTCCAACATATTGTTTGATATCTCTGGTTCATTTGTTCCTTACACAGAAAATGAAAGTAATGCTGATGTATTTTGTAGGAAAGAACGGCAAAGAAAGTGTACTGTTTAAGACGTTGGTAGTTCTAATGTACTGAATGCATCTGTTGCTTACAACAACTGTTGTTTATTTGTTGCCCTGTTTCTGCAGATAGGTTTTGTTCCATCCGTCACTTTTTTTAGTGTGGTTTTTTTTTCTTCCTGATTGATGAGAATCCACAGATATACATATTTCTGGTTCATTTACCAAGAACAGGCAAAATATATTTAAAAGTGTATCTGATAGCATCAGTCTGATAACTTTCCATTAGAGTACTAATGGATTACTAAAAATGTTAGTATTAACTTTGTGCCTGCTTATTTCTTGGGGTTTTTTTAGGAAGCAATTAATTTGCTCGAGCCAATGACAAATGATCCTGTGAATTACGTACGTCAAGGAGCTCTGATTGCATCTGCCCTTATCATGATCCAGCAGACTGAGATTACCTGCCCGAAGGTAACATGGCATATCTTACATACTGGCTTGTTAGGTGGGAAAATGGTCAAATCTTGAGCGCCTGCACGTAAGCATTGGCCGGGGAGCGTACGTGCCTTGTGAAGAGCCAGCGCTGGATGCACAGCAGGAAGCTCCTGCATGGATGAGAGCATGTGCTTTTTGAATGGGGGAGCAATGCGCAGTGATCGAAACATGCCTCTTGGGTTGGTGTTTTAACTCTAGGTGTCATTCAAATACTCTTTCTTAAAAGGTCTAAAAGCGTCTTGTACTGATATGAAAGTGACTGTCTCCTGCTAACATGTACTGAGGCCTGTATGCTCATGGTTTATGGGAACACCATTATTTAGTAAAAAAGTTGGTTTTCATGATAGTAAACTTAGTTTTGGATGTGGTGCCTGTGCCAGGGAAGTCCTGCTAGAACTATGTTTCTTTAGTAGCTGGTCTTACACCTTTCAGGTGAAACAGTTTCTGCTGTCAGAAACAGCTTAGCGACTTTACAGCAAATACTTTTTTTAATGGAGTTTTTCTTTCTGCGCAGACGGCAAAAAGGATTGCATATGCTGTGCTTAGCTTTTAAAAATAGATTGCCCTGTGAATATATGACAGATGATGATATGCAAACATTTGTACAGACTAAAAGTCTGCATTAATAGAAGCTCTGAGGTTCCACATTTCATCTGCACTGGTGTGTGCTGAGGCAGAGCAGTAGCTGGTACTTTGCTACTTATCTGTCATATATGAGTTGCTTTTATTGATGTCATTTTAGAAGTTGAACTGTGATAAAAACAGCCACTTTTTTACTGCATTTGGATGGAGAGAAAGAAAAAAACCTCTTTGTCCAGTGGAAAATTTTACTTGGGGAAAGTCAGCGAAGGAAATCTACAAATACAGGTGTTTGGGTATTTCCAAGTCACGGAACATGAAGATTTGCTGGCAGACAGTTTGTTCCTTTGAATTATTTTATTATTATTAAAAAAAAAGCGTGGGGGGAAATCCAGTTAGTTTTCACTGAGCAGAATCCGGGAGTGTTTATATTACCAAAATTGTGGTGCAACTGAATAAGCCAGTGAAGAACACTAGAGTTCTGTCGCATCCCCTCATCTTCCAAAATAGTCTCTGTAAAGTGAAGTTGAACTATCTTTCTATGGAAAGAAACTGTTTTTATTGTTTCTTCCTTGGTCAGGCGCTTGGTATGCCAGCCCTCAGTATAGGAGATCAGGTTTAATCATTCCTCACTCCTCTAATGTCGGGCAAATTGTATAGCTCTCCTGTGCCTCAGTTTCCCACCTGAAAGAAATAAGGATGATTCTTTCTTCTATGAAATGACGTTGTGAGAATAAATTAATTTTAGTTTACAAAGCACCCTAATCCTCTTGGGGTGGGAATTGCAGACTGCTCTGGATCAGTCAGACGTCTGAGACTGTTGTGGATCATAGTCTGTCTATGGGAGTTGCAGTCCTTTTGAGATGGTTGGTGAAAGAATCTGTGTGTCCTAAAGAAAAGTGCAGATGGGAAAACAGCTGGCAAAAATACAGATCATATGAGTTGTGTAATAAGTCAGATCTCTTTCCCCAAACAGGCTTGGTAACGATCAGTTAGAAGGTCTGTGTAATACCTAGGCTTGTTAAATGGGTGATTAAAATGTTGGCTAGCAAATACAGGATGAGATGTATAGTCTGAGGTTCAGTGGCTTGTTTAAAAATAGGGAGAGGGTCTGAAAAAGCTTTATGCCAAAGCCCTCTTTAAGCCAAAGTTTGTGTGGTGTTACATAATATAGATAGAGAAGACAATTCATTACCCAGTTATAGAAGCACTGTAGATATTAAAATACAAACAAAAAACCACCACAAAAAGTGCAGGTTATGAACTAATAAGTCCCTGAAATAGTTTGCTAGTTTAGGAACTAAATATAGAATATATTGATTTTACTTGTTTTAACGCCCCAAAAGTTAGCTAGAACCATCGTAGCTTCTTGCTCAAAAGTAAAAAGAATATTTTGAGTAATACAGTGCCAATTAAGTTGTTTATTATCCATGGGAAACTTTTTTTGGAGCTCTCTGCCAGTCTGAAGAAAAATTATTTTACCCTGATGTGACAGGGTGGAGTTCAGAAAATAGCCTTTTTTGGATTACAGTGACATATTTTGATCTGATTTGATTCCTAAATAGTATGCTGGTGCACTGTGTGCTGAAGTGTCTAACCTGATGTGTTTGCATTGCTAGATAAGCAGCTAGTGAGCGGAACATGATGGATTTTATATACCACAAGCTGTATTTCTGTGATTTGATTTAAGAATCAAAGTATTTTGGTTTAAAAGAAACCGTTTCTGTTGTGAGAGACCGTAGATCTATGCCTTTGAATCACCTTTGCTGTTGTCTTTCCTTTGTATTCACCTTCCTCTTTGTTGTGCTCAGTCTTTATTTAAACAAATAATGTAACGAGTTTAAATTTAAATAAAGAGTTTAAATAAAGAAGTGTCATGATATGGAGGTCTCTTGAACTTGCAAATTACTTAAATGCCAAAAGGGGTAGCAAATCTTGTGTAAAGCTAATTTGGCCTCTTTGGAGTTGAAAGACAATTCCTCCATGTGCAGCCAGCATGATTTTTCCTGACCTCTGTTGATACATTTAAGAACCATATTAGTGCAGGATATAGAACAATAATAAGTTTATTTTGTGAAATGGAATCCTAAATTATAGATGTGATGAGATCATTGTAACAGAAATCAATGGCAACTTCATTATGCATTTGTGACCTGCAGGACAATTAAGACAGCAATTTTGGAGACAAACTATGTGTCTAACATCTTGAATTGAATTTACTTTTTCCTGTTTTTGTGTTAGAATAGCCATCTTGGCAAAAAGAGAATATAATAAGCAAGGTCAAGGCTTTTCCTCCATTCTCCTTTGATCATCTTTAAGATGTTGTGAAGAAACCAGGACCAGATTGCTCTTCCCCCAGGGCCCCCCATTTAGATGAAATGCTAGATCTTGCTAGGATGCAAGAACAATTTCTGCAATATTCTAGTAGCAGCTTTGCATTCCTTCGTATAAGCCTGTTGCTGTTAGAAGCTTCTGTATACAGTATGCTCATTCAAGAGGGCGTGCATATACAAAATAACTTCAACTTTTGAAAAAATAAAACTGTTTACGTGTTCTGTCTTAAACCTGTTTTATTAAAAACAAATTCCTAAATACTCTTGTTCTTAAGAACTTGGATTTGCAAAAAGCATCATGCACATCACCTGCCACTGTTTCTCTTAGTTAACTGTTTACTAAGTCTTATTCCTAACAATCTCATGGGCTTCATGTCCATGACTGTTGACTGGTGGAGGGAGAAGTGGTAAACAACCTTTTAAATGGCAAATGACAGCCCCTCGGGTTTGTGGTAGGAAATGGTGCTGTATCATTCTCATGTCTTAAAGCCTGTGTTGTTTCCTCAGTGTTTCCAAGGTTGCGTGTTTGGCTTAGTTTGAAATCAGTGGCATGTAATTTTGGCCAGCATTAATTATGAGAATGGGGTGTGTGTATTGTTAGTAAAGATGACGTGAGTCACTGCTTATGTTTTCCTCCTGGAAGTTGCCCAAATAAATTTCTTGATAGCATTTCCAAATGCTATAAAATTTTCAAAGTGTTTGAAGATTTCAATGGAGAAACAGTTTGTGAATTTCATAACATGTTAAATAAACCTATTCAGTAGCCTGGGATGTGCTCGTTGCTGTGGTTTGAAGAAAAAATAGTAGCAGATTAAAGGGCTCTACTAGACAAACTGGCAGATTTTGCTTCAACAGCTTAAGAAATTAAGCTGCCTGACATCTTGCTCCATTCTGTAGGAGGTGAGTGCCCCAACAGCAAAGGCAGAACTGAGTTTTTTGTCTCTACGGCTCTTGCTTTCTCCAAAGAGATGGAGCAATGGCTCCATGTGAGAATGATGCCTTCCTGAACCCCTACAGTTGAAGCTGCCAAAGCAGACTTTCCCCAGCAGCAAAATAGGTTTTACAGCTAGGACCTGATCCAGTCAAAAATTCACTCCTGTGAACCATTTGCCTTATAGGAACAGCCTGAATAAGCGTGCAGGCCTACCACGTATTCGAGTGTTGAGGCAGTCCTTCAATCTCAGTTTGCCGGGTTCTTAAGGCCAATCAGGGTAGTCTTAAGCTTCTTCAAATGATTTTGCTTCCACTGGTGTTAAAGTAAAACTTTAAGAAGGGCATTCTTAATACGTTTTGCAGGGCTGGCAGTGGTCCGTGGCTCACGATGCCCAGGTATGCGGAATTTATCAGAAAGCAGAACACTCTTGCTGTGGCACTATGTATTTTTGTATTTTAAGAAGTAGAGGGTATAAGGACTCTTTCTTATTGTAGCTGTTCAGCACTTGTTCATTGAAGGCCTGCTCTCAACTGATTCCCTGCTGTAACCTGTCCAAGTCACCTGGAGAGGTGGCAACTGATCTGCTCAGGTTTAGCAGCCCGGTTTCCGTCCCTTGGTCCCTTGTAGCTGTCAGTGTCCCAGTTAGCTTGCTGCTTTGCATGGTGTTCTGGGGCCACAGGTGGTGGGTTCCCGGTGGGCTTGTTGCCCATGTATTTTGTTCATCTGCTCTGGATAAATGTACATGTGAGTAGGAGCTATGGAAGCTTAGGGAAAGTGTTAGGGAAAGGGTGCTCACAGGGGCAGCATGCCACAAACAGTGAAAGTGGATGACTTCCTCTGCCAGCCCTGCCTCACCTTTGCCAAGCAAGACGTTCCAGCCCTCTGGTCCGAGGTGCTGCTCCATCAGAATTCAGACACCGGTGTGAACATCAGCAGTTCTGCTGAATGTCTTCTCGCTTCACTCGGGGTTTTGTTCTCTGAAGATTTGATTATGGCGTAAATTCCAAATTACAGTCCACTGAACCAGCTTTGTAAGATCCATCTGTTTTTATAAATATTGCAAACCCAGAGGCTGAGCCCAGAGTCATGGGAATGATGTGCTCTAAACAGAGGCGCTGGAATCCTACTGCGTAGCTCTCAGCCAGAGGAGTAGTTTTACATGTTGCTTCTGTGTCTTGCTGTGTCTGTCCCAAATGATATCTGAAGGCTTCGGTTGACCTGGTCTGCATGTGGTTGCCCTTGATAGCGCATTGGGCCCCGTTGAGGCTGCCAATGCAAACTAAGGTATTTTTCCAGTGTGCAAGAGGTCAGGCGTAAGAAACAAACTGTTTATATTAAATGTGTAAACTTTGGTGTAAGCTTTTATAAATAAAAATGGGGAGAGCATGAAAAAGCATAAATGGAGCGAAGCAAGAGCAGAGTTTGGTCGGTATCTCCAGAATAAACCCTGTATTGTGTGTGCACTATCTCCCTGCCATACATCTGTCTGGCTGCCCTGAAAATGTACCTTGCTGCGTTTTCTTAGCTTTAATAAATGCAAGGAAAATTAAGTCACCTCCTTTTGGGGACAGGGTCTAGTAACTAAAAACTTTTTAATTCAAAGGGGAATTGGTGAATAGAGAACTAGTATTAGTACACAAATTGTTGAACTTACTTAGGCTGAAAAGTGGAAATGGCCGCTGTTTTTCCCCTGTCTGTGTTGTTAAATGCCTCCTGCTCTACCAAAGAAGTGGTATTTTGTTCAGCTTCACTGCTGCTGTTTGAAAGTGGCTGGCTGCTCTGGTCTTTCATGGTTGTGAGACTGTCCATTTGTGTGAAACAAAGTAATTTTAATACAATCGTGTTTAACAAATTGTGATTTACTTGTATGAATGTTAGTGCCTTTCACTGTTACAGACTGGTTGAAATCTCATCAGGTTGGATGCCATCAGTGCTGAAGGAGTTGAGATGACAAGTAGTACAGCTGGGTTAGTGGCTGAAAGACTGAAGGCAGGAAAGGTGTCAACCAGAGACTGTCTGCTCCTTCAGGGTACCTGTGTTTTATGTGGTGTGGTGAATTAACATGCATTGAAAACTATTTTGCAGAAAACATACGGTCTTAATCTAGCTGTTCACTAAGCATGTAGGGCTGCCAAGCTGCATTGCGGCTCTTGGGAATCATGCTTGTGGGTTGGAGGGGCAACCTCTGTCTTCTTTCAACCCAGACATTGAACATAATCTCTCGGATGTAGAGTCTCAACTTCTTACTGTCTCTGGTCAAAAATTCACACATACAATGTGGTGAAATTTAGTGCTAGCATTACCTCGGCTGCAGGATTACGTCATGGCTTGGATGTGCTTTTACTGGAGAATCTGATCTCGTGCTTTGCTGAGAAACCCCTGTGATTTGATTTATCCCCTTCCTTCTGTTTTGATATTTTTATTTTATTAATCTTTTTACCTTGATGAGTCCCAGTGTAACAATGTTATTCCCAGCACAGTTCTTATGTCACTGACTCAGTCGTATGAATGGTTGTTTTTATCACGAGTGCAAAAACTCTTTCTATAAGCGCTTTTGAGATTCCCCAGTGCACCCCCAGACAGGTCACGTGCTAGGAGTGATGTCTTCGAAGGCTGCTCCTGGTCCTCAGCACAGCCTGCCCTTAGCACAGCTCTGGAACTTCTGCTGTCCTGCATAGAGGGGGTACTGGCTGCTCACTGAGTGCTGTTACCAGCCAGAACGACCTCCTGAGTGTCATAGTCAGTATTTAAGCCTCCTTCACTGGTACAATTAGGCACTGGGATTATCAGAGTCTGTGGAAGAGTATGTTCCTTGTGGTGGTGTTGAAACTTGGCCTCTTCACCCACAGCAGACACTTAAGTGTGTTTCATAACTGAAAGGTAGGACCTTTCTTCAGGTGCTTGTCACTGAGCAAGTATCACTGGCGTCCCTGGAGAGAGGCACGTGCTCTTTGGATGTGAAGAGTGGCTAGGGGGCTGTCTCGTATGAGGGTTTTATACTTGGAAACTTCAGCTGCATTTGCAACACTAGGAACTGCTCTGCCTCTCTGGTGGCCTTGTCTGGCCCTGCTGCTTTGAGATAGAAGTTTGTCCTCTCACCTGTGCCTGCAGATGTAGGAATTGGGACTTGGGATACCAGCAACAAAGTGGACCAGTAGTGGGGAGAAGCTTGTTCAAGACATCTTGGAAGGAGCCTTTTTGAAAAGACCTCCTTTGCTTTTGAGGATAGAATCAAAAAATCATTTAAGTTTAGACCTTTAAGATCCTTGAGTCCAGTCATTAACCTAACACTGCCAAGTCCATCACTAAACCATGTCCCTAAGCACCACATCTACATGTCTTTTTAATACCTCCAGGGATGTTGACTCAACCAGTTCCCTAGGCAGCCTGTGCCAATGCTTGGTAACTCTTTCTGTGAAGAAAATTCAAGTGAAGGCTTAGTATGAAAACAAACCAAAAAAATGAAAACAAAATGTCACTTGGATATCTGAATTAAAATTAATTTAGGAAAGGAGAATAAGATTCTTCCAGGCATGCTGTGGATTGGATGCAGCTTCCCAGGTTTTGACTGTGTTGCAGATTGAGATATTCTGGTCTGCTTTTTCAGTTATAAAAATCACTTGAGCTGTATTGTTGCTCCACTGTATGTATTAGAAGGCGTAAGTTGTTAATTTGTGATAAAGCCTTCAATATTGCTGGATGTGATGCTGCTCTGCGTCTTCAACATTTGGGGAACTAGTGAAAGATGAAGCTGTTGGAAGCAATGAGGATAATATAAGCAAAGGTTTAGCAATTTCCCTTGTGTC
This sequence comes from Chionis minor, assembly GCA_013398295.1. Classification (NCBI taxonomy): domain Eukaryota; kingdom Metazoa; phylum Chordata; class Aves; order Charadriiformes; family Chionidae; genus Chionis; species Chionis minor. Next base: position 180,462 of record VZSF01000959.1, on the reverse strand, counting down.
CTTAAGATACTGTGGTAAACATACCATGGCATAAGCTGTTACTTTATTAAATTTTTTCGGTAATGATTTTCACTTAAAAGAGCGGAGCGCAGTAGTAAAATTTGCTGATGACGCACTATAGGGGCATTATCAATACAGCAGAAATATTGTACAGGAAAGAAACAATAGGTTTGAAGTTTTCAGAAGGAGGAATTGGAGGAAATTTAATAAAGTGCAGTGTCACGCACCTAAGAACATATAGTAGTTCTTACTACAAGCTCATCAGTTGGTCTTCTCTTCCAGTGACCCTCCAGAGATTCTCAGACTATACCTGTAAGGCCTGCAAAATGTGGTTTGGAAATGCACGTCCATCCTGACTATTTTAAAATCACTATATGGGTATCTTGCAGTGGGGAAAACCTCTGTAATTATTGGTGGATGACTTGTAACACCAGTGGCTAAAGCCATTGAAAAGATGAATGTCATCCTAGGATGCAGAAATCCAGGATGCTTCCGGTAAAGATAGAGTATTTGACTCGTGTAAGCAGTTTTATAATCTTTCTCTTTTTCTTTTTATTTTTTTATCCAGGTCAGCCAGTTCAGACAGCTATATTCCAAAGTGATCAATGATAAGCATGATGATGTTATGGCAAAGTTTGGAGCTATCCTGGCACAAGGCATTTTGGATGCAGGTAATTCCTCAAACATTTAAAGCAGTCAACATTTCTTAAGCCTACTTGGCTACAATAGCTATAATAGCAAATTTCATTTGGGAGATGAGGTGCTGGCTTCATACCTGTCATGTAATAGTAGCAAGAAATCACTAATTTAAAGTCATTTTACCTAATTACAGAAATAAGCCCTGTTTTGTAGTTTCAGCTTGTATCAGTGTGCTTCTGTTAGGAGAGATTCAACCCAGTCATTGGGGCAGAATTCTTGTCCAGTTGTCAGGACAAATATGATCTTTTTGCTCTGTCTATTTTGTCACCCTGAATGTTGATTTATAGCACAATAGGTTGCTGCTTTATTTTTCAAAGTAAGCAACTGTTCAAGAAATTTGCAAACCTTGTGGTATCCAGTCCTCGTATTTTGCCTTTTCTGTTAAAATCTGACATAACCAGTTTAAAAGAAAATATACGTATGTGTTAATATGTTTCCTCATTCCCGATTATTGTGAGGTGTTGCACAGATGGAAGCATAGTTAACTTCATCAGTGTTACTTCAGAAAATTCAATTTCACAGACTACTACCTTTTTCTAGTGTAGAAAACACCATTTCATGAGTGTTAATGACTAAATGTTGAGCAAGGGGTAGGATTCTCTAAAGACATTAGACACAAGGACTGGATTTCAGGACTTGTTAAGGAAGGTTTCTGTAAGCAAAGAGGACAATGTTTTGTTTTGAATTTTTTTCTTCTGCTGGAGTTAAGACTTGTACAGTGCTGTGTGTGTCAATAGCATCCACTTTACGAGTTTCCAAACCCAGTTTCTCTCATCTGGTCTCTCGTGCTGTGGCCTTCTCTTGCCATGCACCTCCTTATTCCCTGTGGCAGGTAGAAATGAGCTGGTTTTCCCTGCACTCTGAGATTCACGTTAGTCCTGAAGTCTTACGTACTTGCCTCTGTGGCATGGCTTAAGCATAGCAACATGCACTGTGGTTACACGGTGTCTGTATGAGTCACAGAATCGCCAGGGTTAGAAGGGACCTCTGGAGATCATCTAGTCTAATCCCCTGCCAGAGCAGGTTCACCTACAGCAGGTTGCACAGGATGGCGTCCAGGTGGGTTCTGAATGTCTACAGGGTTGGAGACTCCGCCACCTCTCAGGGCAGCCTATTCCAGTGCTCTGCCACCCTCAAAGAAGTCCATCCTCATGTTTAGATGGAACTTCCTGCAGTCAAGTTTGTGCTCGTTACCTCTTGTCCTATCCCTGGGCACCACTGAAAAAAGACTGGGCCCCTCCTCCCATCACCCTCCCTTTAAATATTTATAAGCAGCGATGAGGTCCCCCATCAGTCTTCTCCAGACTAAAAAGACCCAAGTTCCTCAGCCTTTTCTCATAAGAAAGATGTTCCAGCCCCCTAATCATCTTCATAGCCCTTTGCTATACCCTCTTCAGCAGTTAAGGAGTAATTATGAAATTACTACATCTCCAAGACATGCAGTGGGAGGAGAAAAACTTAGGCCGCCTGCACCTATTTGCATGGAAGCGTGCTTAAAAAGCTCTCTTCCTGGTGAGGATGTGGCAGTCAGGCTACGCTGTGCTCTATGACTAGGGCTACTTAGACAAGGAAGCAACAGGAACCACCTCCTTTATCTTCTTGCCTCCCAGGTACCTCTCTGGAGCTCAGCCTTAGCAGTACTCTTGGCACAAGACTGTTACGATAATTTTGGTCATTCCCATACTCATACTGTGTTGCTGGGAAGCCAGATCCCAGCTCAAAGAGATTTTTCTCTCGGCAGTACAGGCTGTCTTCAAATTCCTGCCTTTAAGATTAAATCATAAAAATGCAGCTAAAACCTTATTTGCTTCCTGTGTCACTCATGTATTGTATAATGACTTGGAAACCAGAAGCATCCAATTTTAATAAACTACATGTGAATTTGTGCCAACTTTAACCTCTTCATTTCTTGCTGAGCAGCTGAGGGAAGGCTGTGAACTACCCTTTCTTAACCTATTGCCACTTTCATTAGATCCACTTAAAAGAATAAGTTCTTTTTATCTCTCTTGTACAACTACAAATGCTTATCTGAAACAATGAGCTATAGAATTTAATTATCACTACCAGGAAGAAAAGGTTCTTTGTGTCATCCGCCACCATTGGGGCAGTCGAGTTTAGGGGTTTTTGTGGGTTTTTTGGTTTGGTTTTTTTTTGTGGGGGAAGGACAGGAGTATAATTCTCTTCAAATGACAGGCTTTGATCAAAAGTGCGAGAGTTCCTGTGCACAGCTGGGAAATGATGCACCGGAGGTGGGTTTTTTTGCTCTGACACGGAGGCAGTCATTTGACTGGTGGTTTCATGGAAGGAGCAGGGGTACCCTGGGAGCACTAAAGTGGAAATGAAGAATTTGGTCATTGGCTAATTGTTGGGCCCCAGCAGCTACAGTTTTACTTCTTTAATAAAATAAGAAAAATGTAGACACTCTAAATTTAGCTTAGAGATATTTTTTCCCACAAAGCCTCTGAACTTTTATAATGCCTCTCCTTCATGTACTAACATGCTGTCTTGTTCCAGGCTGCTGACTTCCTTTCTGGTTTTTTGCAAAATCAATGTGCTTTATTTTCTGGAGTATGTATTTGTAAATGTGAGCTACAAAAGGAATATACTGATCTAATTAGATGTCAGCCTTTCACCTGCTTGAAAACTATTTTACCCTCTGGCCTCTAGGTATCTTCGCTGGTTGTTAATGCCACATTTGTCAGTGAGTGAGAAAAGAGGAGCAGCAGTCACCACACAAATACCTCTGTAGCATATCTGGAAAATCCTTTTCTCGATACGCAGGAAAGGTTTAGGTGGGGTCAGCAGCACAATGGGTTGGGGACAGAGTGTAGCACTGAGCAGCGCAGACTGAAACCAAAGAAGTTGCTGACAGCCTGATGGTGAATGCACCGGATACTCCACAGTTTGGAGACATTTGTAATGAGTGATGAAAAAGAAAGTGTCATCCGAGTTACAGAGGAAACAGTTGCTTGTCTCCTCATTGCTGTCTCTCCAAATATGCACCTCGCATGATGTCTTATATTTTGGATGTTAAAGACTTTAGTACAAAAAATAAACTCTGATGCATAAGGTCTGCTCTCCCACATGCTGAATTCAGTGCTTCCTTTTCCGACCTTTCTCCTGTGTGTCCCTATTCCTGAGCTCTTCATGTAAAGCTGGGTCTAACTCTCCAGTAGTTAGGGAAAAAAGCCATTATCTTGTGCTACTGTTTTTGTCCGTTACATTAGAGCTACATTGTGTTTCCTTGCCCATGTGAATGGGGTCTCTGGCACATGCTGAAGTCAACTCTGCTGGGTTTTTCATGGCTTCTCCTGTGAGAATTTGACTTTTCTGTGCTGCTACTGCTGCTAACAGTTCAGGTGGTCTTTGTTCACTATGTAGATGAAGTGTATTATAAGTTTTTTCTCATAGAGAAAGAAAGATTATGATATTGTTTGAAAATGGGATGCTGCTTAGACAAGGTTCGAAACTAATTTCCACGATCCACGAAGCGTCTTTATCTAATGACAACTGTCCTGGTGTGTTGTCCTGGGCTATACTGCCAGAGTATTACCAAGTGCCACCATGACTATGTAAAGTGTGAGTTCATCAAAGTATGTAAATCATCGGCGTCTGCTTGCTGCACTCCCCCTCTTGTTAACTGAAATTAAACTTTGAACCAGTAAATCCTCATCGCCTTCACAACAGTCACTTTAATTCCAGCAACCTTTGCCACAGTGGCAGTTTGCATTCTGGGAGATGGACCTCACTAGTACTAACCAAGGAGCCCTGAAAATCTTTCTTGTGTGTTTTTTGAACATTTTTTTCCAGGCATCATCATGTCACAGCTTTCCTCCATCCAGCCAAAGATCTGGAATGCGTTCCCCTTCAGGTTGTCAGGGCTGCTGCTTAATCATGAAGATAAATCCCCGTTGTGCAATATCATGTCTCCCCACCTTTCCTGCTCCCTGCAGAACCCTGGGAGTGAGGGTGGGCTGTGTGTGGGTGTAAAACAGCAGATAGAGGTAGCATGACAGCATCTTTTGAATATGAAATCCGTTACTCATCCAGGAAATTCCAGAGATTGGATAATATAATTCTAAAGGTTAAAATAAATTCTGAAAATTAAGTCCAAAAGTTTGATAAAGTCTAGTTAAGCTGCTTACGCAACACTCATTGGGCTGCTTGATCCAGAATATCTGTAGATTACTGACCTGGCCCTTGTACAGTGATGCAGTGAAGAAAAGTTCAAAGTAAAGATGGGGGAGAAGACCAGAAATTTCAGTTTGCGGTGTTTGACAGGTTTAAGGCTAGCGTGAGACCTCAGGCAGTCCCTCCTTAATGGTGTGGCAAATTCGAGTACAAGGGCAAGAGATTGGTATCAGAGAAAATAATGAAAAGCAGAGGAGATTTAGCAGTAGTAAAAGATGAGACCGTGTCATTGCCTTTCTACAAAGAGCTGGCTGGAAGGAGTTCCGTAGTCAAGCAGCAGGAGATCTATCGCTACCACAAAAGGAAAAGCAAAGAGATAGTATTTATGCAGAGTATCCTACTAGAGGGCATCAAAATCCTCCATCTTCCAGTGCTTCTCCTGGGACTAACACTGACAGATACCTAAGATGAGATTACTGCTTCATTCAGGGCTTTCATTAGTTTTGGCAACAAAAATTAATTTTGCTTGTCTTATCGAGGTGGCTGTTTGGGGCAGGGGAATGGTGCTCCAGTCTGGGGATTTTCAGCTACAAAGCCCCCGAGTTTGCAACTAGAGGGTGTTTGTATTTTAACAAAGTTAGCCTCCCTGTTCCTGGTCTTGACAGCGGTAATGGACTTGCCTGGTGCCCTCTTCAACTCAATTCATTGTGTTCATCAGAAGACTAAAGATCAGATTAACACTTTCTCACTCTGTCTGCAAGCCCAATCTTTCAATTTGGTTTCTAGCTGGATGTTTGAGCACTACATCAACATATGGAGTTGTTTTGGTCTCTGCTTGCAAGTACAAAGTCTTGGTTGTCTGGCAGAGATGTAATTTTGCTGCAAAGACTGCAGGAGCTTGTCTCTTTGCTGCTTAGATTGATAACCTCTAGAGGCAACTTCTGAAGTTGCTACTGTTTACATTTTTTTCTACTGAGATGGTGTAGGATAAAAACCTAGGCATATTTCTTCGGAATAACTGACAGTTCAGGGACACAGCCACAGAAAGAAAAGCTTCTGTATGCACTGCTTTATATGCAGTGTTTTTCTTGTGAGTCTTGTCTTATGGATCATCTATATGCTCTGTTTTAAAACTACTTGTGGCAAAGGTTGGCCTTTTTCTCCCCCTCTCCCTGCCTTCTGCACTGTGCTTTTGTTTAACCTATATCGTGGCAAAATGAGCGTGGAAGGGCAGTGTTCACTGATGGTGTTTGGGTAGTATCCAGCAGATAGAGCAGTTTGGTCGTTACACTGCCTGTCCGTCTCGCTGTGTAAGCTGAGATCACAGTGGCGGAGGGAGGTGTACTCCAGAGGAGAAAGCTGACAGCATTGTGGCCTGACTTGCGCTGTGTAGCCCTCTTCACAGCACCTGTTGGAGAGCTGCATTCCTCAGGTGTATTTGTGGAGCACCCAGGAATGCGGTAACTAACTAATTTCATTTATGATTCCATACAGGGGGCCATAACGTAACTATTTCGCTGCAGTCACGGACGGGACATACTCACATGCCTTCTGTGGTGGGGGTTCTGGTCTTCACCCAGTTCTGGTTCTGGTTCCCCCTGTCACACTTCTTGTCGCTGGCTTTCACCCCAACCTGTGTCATTGGCCTTAACAAGGATCTTAAGGTAAGTAACAAACAGAGAGGAGAAGAAGCGCTGATAGCAGCTTGGAAGACACGAGTGGTCTGGGAGGCGTGTGCATGGATTTGTTGGTTTTCTTTGCATGTTTCCAGCTTGTTTATGCCGGAAAGGGCACTAAGTGGAAGAAGTCTGAAAAGCAGGCTTAAATTGCAGAGTTAGTGGTGGGAGTAGGGACAAGAAAAATGTAGAGAACAGACTTTGACCCCTTTACTTCAAAGTAGCTTAGAAAGCAAGGAATGCTAGTCAGTCTATGTGGGCTGAGACCATCCTATTATGATTCCAGAAGGTCAAGGTTATTTAAAAAAAAAAAAAAAAAGAGTGTTGCCCCCCTGCCCTCCAAATAAATTATGTGATATTCTCCCCTAGGAAAGTCAGCAGTGGGAAAACAGGATTTGTTTGGATTCCTTGGGGAGTAAACATTTAACTGGGCAGTCATGGGTACTGCACTTTTCTTATGCATCTGTTCTTCCAGCTGATCAGCTGTGGTATGGCCCCTGCAAGCTGCGTACCGTGCTGGCTCTCCTGTGCTGAAAAACTGAGCCTAATAACTTCCACAAAAAAGCTTCTGAATATGGCAGCGCAGGGGTGTGCAGCCCCCTCCTGTCATTCCTCCAGGCTCACTCTGTGATGCACAGAGTGCGCAGGGGGCTGGGCTGCTCTCCAAGTCCCTCTGTGGGACCAGGACACCTTGCTGGATTGCAGCCCCTGGGACAAAACTGTAGGGTTCTTCCTCATCTGTCTGAGGCTGAGCATCAAGTCAATCTACACACAGCTCAAAATTCTCACTCTGTTTGAAGATAGAGGTTTGCATGAAAATGCTGCCTTTTTTTTTTCCTTTTTTCTTTTTTTTTCCCCCCTCTCTGCCCTGAATACTTCAGGGGTTGCACTGCTGCTTGTCTCTGCACCTCCCCGGTGGTGATAGGCTCAGCACTCTTTTGTCTTCTTGGCTGTACTGCCGTTTTGTCTCCCTCTCCCCATCTCTTAGAGTTTCAAGGGAGCCCAAATGGCTGTAGGTCAGGTTATGTAGTATAATTTGGCTTGCATACTAAAGCCAGCTACAGGCTGGATGTATGTTATGGGCTGCACCACACCCACCTTGCTTCCTCAGAGCAACCCCTGTTCTCTTGTTGCTCTGGGATGTGTCGGAAAGGAAGAGAGTTGAGATACTGCAGAAATTCAGTTTAAGAATTTGGAGTGGCTGTCAAAAGATGCTTTCTGTCCTTTCTTGAGTAGCGGAGAGTAAGTGGATATGTTAAATTGGTAACCCACTCCCAAAATGTACTGTCCTTTTGCAAGAGGTGAATGTCAGGCAGCGCTTGGTTTGCCCTAGCGTGCATTGACAGAGCAGATCTTCACTTAGATCTTAAACCAATTTTGTGTTAATACGAGCAGGCACAGCAACAACATCAGAACCACAAAAGCTTTGAAACAATGAAAACAAAGCATGGTGTGAATAGTGTGGAGTGCATGGAGAAGGCTGGGAGAGCTTGCCAGACTCAAATTATAGAATAATTAAATAACATTGTTCTAGTTGAACTGTTGCCACTGATAACAGTTTGTCAGCTTCCGGAGAGGGAGAAGGGGAAGCTTGTATTCTTTAGAGGATCTGTGTTTGTCTCTGCTGGAAGGAAAATGAAGCTAAAGCAATTATTCTGCTGTGCATTTTTTCCCTCTGTTTTTCTCGTTCTAACATATTTTAACCGTTTGTCTTAGATGCCGAAAGTCCAGTACAAGTCCAACTGCAAGCCATCCACATTTGCTTACCCCCCACCTCTTGAGGTACCAAAGGAAAAGGAGAAAGAAAAGGTATTTGGGCTAGCTTTCTGGGTTGTAAAGACTAACCCCTTCTCCCTCCTAGTATAAACATTGACTTTGGTGGCACTAACAGGGAATCTAAAGAGCAAAAGAAAAATTGGCAGGCGCTATTGTCTCTGAAAGAGAATTCTAGCTATTTTTTCCTGCTGCGCCTAGGACTGTTGCTGATCATGGCATACAACTACTGTGCTACTGAGTCGCTGGAACCTCCCTTGTCTCCAGTGATCAAGCAGAAGCATTGATTAATAAAACTGTTCTACAGTTTTATTATGATACACATACTGATTTGTATGCATATCATCTTTGCGCAGCACCTAGCACAATGGGGTCCTTGTTCATGACTTGAGCTTCAAAATGTTACTGCAGTACAAACATTGAGAATATTAGGTGGGATGCTTCTCAAATAGTCCCATATGGAATGACAGAAGTGTACCTGGGCTCAGGGCAGTGTGCCCATCTGCTAGAATAATAGCTGTCAGGCCCATAGATTGTGAAAAGGTAAGTGTGGAACTGAGAATATCTACATATTGAAAAGGAAGAGATGAGACCTATGGGATGACAAGCAGGACCATAGTAGAAGCAGTTTGTCTCCTGGTGAAAGATGGTAAAAGCTGTTGAGCAGACCACAGCAGCAGGCAGAGGAGCCATTGGGGAGCAATTGCAGTAGTGGAGATCTCAGGCATGTCATGCTGATGAATGACATTGTGTGAAAACTGTAAAACTTTTATTTCCAAGCCACTGAGGAACCTAGAAATGAACTCAAGATGAAAGGCAAAGCTCACTGCTCCTAGCTGCTTTCTCACTTTTGGAATAGGATGGGAATTGGACAAACCTTTCCTCTTTTAAACCTCCCTGGCCAAAATTAAAATGTGCCATGACGCCACATGTAGCCTAGAAAGCCTCACTAGCAACATGACAAATGTGGTTGGTCTCTGTCCCTCTGAGCAAGTTACTGCCTTATAGAGACTGTTACTGTGGATAGAGAGATGTGCTCACTGCAACGGAGATGTGCGGAATTCTTGTATGCAAGTGTTGCTTCCTGGGTACTTTCTGGCTCAGGAGTGCTCCTCCATAGGGCATTTTGCATATCCACTTCTTTAGAGCAGTGAGAAATACAGCTGTCTAATTAGATCATTCTAAAGAGTGTCTATACACGTATTTCTTTACCTTGGAGACTCTGGCAATGGGTTTTCCTGTAGCAAGAATTCCATTTGTTGCTCTGTTAAAAATAAATAAACCTCTTAGAGAGTAATTGTTACTGTTTGAGTGTCTGTAAGTTAGGCAGTTTGCTCTCCTGCATATGTGGCTGGACCCAGTCTTCATTCATGGCACTTTTTTTTGTCCCATCTGTGCCCTTTTTTTGCTTTGATGGTGGTTTTTTTTGTCTCTTAAGCAGAGCAGTGGGTAGGAAGTGGAATTGATCTTACTGACACCTGCACTGAGGACTGACCTAACACTGATTTCCCTTTGTTCCACTGCCTGGGGAGCTGAAGCAGGGCGTGCAGTGTTGCAGTCACGCTGAATGCCTCCTCTGTTGTCATACCCAGGTTTCCACTGCTGTGCTGTCCATCACTGCAAAAGCCAAGAAGAAGGAAAAGGAGAAGGAGAAAGAGAAGAAGGAAGAGGAGAAGATGGAAGTGGTGGGTGCAAACATTGACACTTAAATGTCATCTTCTTTCCCCTTATAAAGGTGGAAGATGTGTCACGAAAATTGGCAGCTACTTAATGCTGTCCTCCCTGCCACCTATGTTAGCTCTGAGCAAAACATTAACACACATTTCAGTGTACTGTGTACTCCAGTTAACATCTTTACTCTGTGTGCGTGTATGTGCTGTTAAAAGATGGAGATGGTATTATTTGTGAACTCCATTATTTCTGAGAAGTAAATCTTCCTCAATATTGTTAAATAACTGACTTCTGTAAAGGCAGAAGCTTGTTTTGACAAATTTATTTGCCTTTAACTGAGTGAACCTTTTGTGCATTGTTTCATTGCCTGTTGTTTTTAGACCAAGGGAATTTTATCTCTTATCCATGTACTGTTCTTATTAATGTGGAAAAAGCTTTAATAATTTCATGTCCCTGGTACCTCTGACCTTTTAAAAAGGACTGAATGTTGTAGCAATTGCTTGGTGGTGTCTGTGGAGCCCTGAAGAGTTTAAACTTCCTGGCTTTGCGCACACTTAACCCCCTGTTCTGAAATGTTCATCTTTTTGGCATCAGTCTCTTGTGTGCTTTGCCCATCTATCAAAACGACAAATATTTATCCACACCCGCTACAGAACCAGCTGAGCTTTGAGCACAGGATCCGTCTGCTGCTCAGTACTTACGGTGATTGCTTTGGTCTTCTGACCATTTCTTTCAGCTCATAGACTTGACACTGGAACTTGTCATCCTTACCTGTGAATAGTGTGTCATTCTGGAGGAAGCTGAGGGATAGAGAAATGACTGGATAATGAATTCTTGGTGGTTGCTGTAATTTGGAAAACATATGGTAGCTAAAATTCTTGCTGTACCCTGACAAAGGACCGTTCCTTTTGTGCTCTGCTAACAGATGCAAATATGCCAAGAACAACTGTAAGCTGAAAATACTGAGCTAACAATCTCAGTAGAAATCTTTCTGATTCCACTTTAACATCTATGTGAGAAAAGTAGCATGGTCAGGGAATTTTTGGCCTCTTTAATTTTAAAAAGAAAAACACAAATGGTATGTGAAGGGAGGGCGGTGTATGTGTAAAATAACCTTCTTAGACCTACTTAAATGCAGCCGTATTGTAGGCACTGAACTTTATACAGTTGGCCCAGAAAGTGAATCATCTCGTGTGTGCTAGGTAGAATCTCTGGGTTTTGTCTTTTTGCTCCTTTATCAATGTTTCCTTGTCATCAAACATCACCTTTTCTTTTAATTGTTCTTACAGTATTATATACTAAGGGAAATGTGCTGAACAGATGCACATTTCTTCTAAAGTTGCTACAACCTACAGCTAAGTACAGGTGCTAAGAGGAAGCAATATATTAGAAGGGATTCACATGTCCTGTCTGTGCGTGTGCGTGTGTATGCTCCAGATGTCTGAAAAGTTTTCTTGGCTGAATTGAGCAGACAAACTCGGATAGTAAAAAGGGAGCTTGCTGCCACCTGCTGTGTTTTACTCGAGTGTTTTGCCATTGTCCTAATGTTTTAGAGGTATAATTGCTTTCCTGTTTTTCTTTTATGCCTGTTATATGACTAGTAGCCCATAGCTTCCAAGAGATCCGCACAGTGACAAGCAGTCACTGTGCCAGAGAAAGTCCTGTCTGCTGTTACAGGACGTGCCATGCATTTAGTGGTGTCCCTGATCATTTCCTATTGGTTGTTTCCATCTTTTCTGCACTCTTTTTTGTTTGCAACAAATGTTCCTGAGCAAGAGGGAGAACATGATCCATGTTCTTAACTATGTAAAGGATGCTGTGTAGGTTTTTTTCCTTCTGAGCTTTTGCCTCCAGCTGCTGAGTCATTGGTGAAGGAGGGCTTAACTGCAGTTCCCTAGGGAGTTACTGAAGTCGAGTTGCTTTGGTTGAGCTGCTGTCAGTGATGGCTCTATAGCTGCAAAAATACAAGGGCAGCTTTTTGGCAATTTTCATATGCTTAGTGATGATATTAAAGAATCTTCAGTTGTGAACAAAAAGTGGTGAGTTTACAAAGGAAGTATTAGAAAGGGAAGCCAGAGGTAAACTGTTCCACTGCTACCTCTTCTTGAGCTCTTTTTTCACCTGCTGCAGTTGAGAGCAAGGCATTGTTGTGAAGAGAGTGCTTAGATCCACCCTGGCATTGCCTCTGCCAGCTGATAGAGACGTATCAGCTTGTTCCCCAGCAGGAGGATGGCTTCCCACCATGCTCTGGAATTGCTGCCTGTGTTAAGAGTAGCAGGTTGTACCTTACGCTGGTGAATTCTGAAAGGGTTATAATCTACTGTTAAAATCATGTTGATCTTCTCCTTCCCTCCCACAGGATGAGACTGAAAAGAAGGATGAAAAAGAAAAGAAAAAGGAGCCGGAGCCCAACTTCCAGCTTCTGGACAACCCAGCCAGAGTCATGCCTGCTCAGCTCAAAGTCCTCACTATGACAGAGAGCTGCCGATACCAGCCTTTCAAACCAGTAAGTGTCACATTCCTAGGCTGTGCGCTTGACAGAGCGTTCCCAGAGCTGGGCTTGTGCATAAGGACCCAGAAATTCTGTGCATACATGAGAATGCTGCTCACAGCTGGTGCATAGCTGTAATGTGGTTTAGTGATTTGCAACTTCACTCTTGTATTTGATTTTTAGTATCCCTCTCTCCAAATGATCACATGCTGTTCTAGCTGGGGGTAAGGGGGAAGCCAGAGTTGCTGCAAACCTTTTCACTGTGCTAATACTGTTTTGTTTTTCTTTCTTCTTCTTCTATGTAAGCCAAATGCTGTAGCCTGGAAGTTAATCGGACGTACTCTGTGTATTAATGACATTGCTGGGCACATAAAGACTGAGCTGTGATCTTCACAGTGGGTTGAGAAGTTGTACAGGCTCGTTGTCAAGCAATGAAATACATTAAGACTTGTGTTAAGGTTTTATTATTCTGCAGTGGCATTTATACCTAAATGGAGTAATTTTTTTTCATTAAACAGATTTCTTACTCAGTTACATCTGACCTTAGAAAAGTGCCTTCATCTCCTGTTAACATACAGAAGAGATAGCATATGACTGTCAGGTGGAGAATGAAAAAGACCTTTTAGCATTAGCCCAAGGGGTAACTAACTTTTCTGTGAGATGCTCAAATATATTGCAAAGCTAATAAGCTTGTTCCTGACCTCTAAATCTCCTGAGTCAAATTCTTCTGACCTTTATTTTTGTTCAAGAAATAACACCCTTGACTTCCCCGTTTTGCAGGATTATGCATGGGAAAACGGTGTTCAGAAGAAGTAATTTATTTTTTTTCCAGGAAAATAGTTATGTTTTTAATAAATGGATTTCCTGGAATTCCATCAGCACATTGGAATTCTCTGTGCATCATCCCCTTTTGAAACGTCTCGTTTAGCAAGGCTGTGGAAGGGTTTTTCAGTTTCTAACCTTTAAAAAGCAGAGGTGACCCAACTGGTGTTTGGATTGGGAAGATCTGCTCTGTGGTCCAGTAAGTGTCCACTCATGCAGCTGAAATGTGGATATACGTAGCTGTTTGCTTGGGTTTCAAAAGAAGCCGAGTCCTTAGTGAGGGGAGTGTAGTTTCCTGCCTTAACCCCCCCATAAACAGATTTTGAAGAGAACAGAACAGTGCAGTTTTTTTGCTGGGATTTAGTTTGTGTAACCACAGAGGCTCTTGAAATGGAGCTGTTCTAGAGCTTTGCTCTGCTTTGGAGAATGCCAGAGTAAAAGGCTTCTTTGAAATGCTGTTTATAGCCTGGAATCCTGCTGTGGTCAAAGCTCTGAGCCCAGCCAGGCATGACACAGCAGTGCCTCTTCGTACCTCGTGTTTCAGTCCTGGAGATGTACCGACTTGCTTTAGTCTGCCAGGATGTTTGGTTGTGATCTTTGTAATTAATTCCCCTTTGTTTTACAAGGTTCTGCTAATAGGATTCCTCAATTGTTGGAGGCTAGTGATCAGATTAGTCTCAGTTTCAGATAGTCTCTTGGGAGGTGGCTACACAGAGAGGCTTCACTAAGCTTTGTTGCCCTGAAAAGATGAGCCTTATAAAGCAATTATGGTTCAATTAGGTTTCATGTGGGAAGCCCCAGACTGGGACTGGGGTAAAGCTGTGAATCCAGATGCCATTTTCTATCAAAGTGAGATTAGATAGTGGAAATACAAAAGGTAGCCTGGATAGGCTCTGTCTGTTCCACCCCCTTATCAGGCAGGGATCCGGCTGGGTGTCAGATGCTTTGCTCTCTGAAACTCTCTCCTGCTGAGATGTCTCATACGCCTCGGATAAACACTGTGGCCACAAACACTGCACCATGAGGCAGAGGTGAGCAGCAATAATGATCTCTGCACTTGTCTTGCAGCTTTCCATTGGAGGCATCATCATTCTGAAGGACACCAGTGAGGATATGGAGGAGCTGGTTGAACCCGTGGCAGCTCATGGTCCAAAGATCGAGGAAGAGGAGCAGGAACCTGAACCACCAGAGCCCTTCGAGTACATTGATGATTAAGACCTGAGGTACGATGTAGTGTGCAGAGTCACCTTTATTAATCCAAATAAAGGAAAAGCCTCTTTGGATCAACTAAAGCAGTTACCAGCACCCAGCGCTCTTGTTTTAGTTCTTTGATGGCTTCTGCACCAGATTCAGAAACGTGCTCTGTCCTGATTTGAAGAGTTTGGCAGCAATAAACAAGAAACCCATTCTTCTGGATCAGGTCTGACCCAGTCATAGTGGATCTGGTCTCTAATCTCACGTGCTTGGCTGCTCTTGAGTGGAGCCTTGCTGGGCAGAGTTAGAGCAGTGCACGGGGTCACAGGCAACAGCTGCGCTGGGAATAATCAGCTCATGAAAGATGGTCCCAGAGGGGCAAGTCGTTTATGTGACAAAGCTGTCATCTACTTGACCTCAGTGTGGCAGGATTGGTTGAAAGAGAATTACTCTGTTTTTTGGGGTTGTCTTGTCTTCCCGGCAGATCTTAGCAGAATTTAAAGATGCTCCAGTCATGGGCTTTGTGGTGCTCTCTGAGCTCAACATAAGGATACTTACAGATCTGGTCCAGGCAATGAATGGTGTGGTTCTCTAGTTATTTGGTTAAAGTGCCTGAACTGGTGGGCAAGTTTCTCACCAAGAGGCAGAAACCCAGTTACTTCATTTCCAAATATGGGCTGGCATGTCCCAGTGCTCCCAAGAGCAAAGATTATGCACTTGAATTGGTGGATGGGCAGAAAAACAAACTCCTTGCTAAAATCTGTAAATGTTGCATCACTGGCAGGCTCGGGTGAGTGTGTGGGGCAAACCACAAGAAGCCTTAGTTAAATACCTTTGCTTTTCTGGTTTCTCTCTCCCCTTCCTCCAGGATCATGTCCTCTAAAGAAGACACTATGCTTGATACAAGACAGACAGACGTGAAGACCTTCCTATTGAGATCTGCTGTTCAGTGCATGCAGCCCCAATCTGTGCTGAGCTAAAGCTGATAGTCCGTGTTTTATGGCTGAAGAACAGATATATGCTATTTAGTGTACTCTTTCACAAAACCTTGTTTTCAAATAAATATATTAAAAACTCTTGACAGAAAACCTGCTGCTTTAAAAAAAAAAATTAAGCCTAACAACTTTTTTTCCCCGCTCACTCCAAATGTTAAAAACTAGACCCAAGTCATGCATCTTCCTTCATCAAAGCTTGACTGACTCTCTTCCTCTGTAGAGTCATTGGGATCTGTGATCATCTCCACTTTCTCTAGCACTCGTTTAGGCTGAGCAAGGTCACCAACTCCAGTCTGGCCCAGCCGTAGCACTGATGCTACAGAGAGGGCAGGTCTCTACTTGCAGACCTGCACAGCAGCTGCACAGATGAGGTCTGCTTCCAAATTACCTCTGTGATACTGACTTTTCTGTGATCTTCCCCCTTGCTCATCCTGGTATTCATGTGCCGACAGAGAAGGGCTCTGGGTGTTAGTGATGGGGAAAATGGAGCCATGTTTTTCTTTGTTTCATTTTATCTCTTTTTTTTTTTTTTTTTTTCCCCCTGTGTGCTTTCACTGCTTTCACCAAATATGAGCATAATAGCTGGTGTGAGCAGGCCTAGATGGGGTGAATCCAGACATGCAAGTTGTTACACTGATGTGTCTCATTAGCCAAGGGGGGATTTACAGTCAGGGGGATGGAATGAGCGGCAGTCAGAAGGAAAGAATGTGGCTGGACCATTCGCTGTCAGCTGCCAGCCCTTCACCTGTTGGGCTGTAATGCTTCGAAGGGTGCATCACCGGCGAGCCACAGGCTGCCGCCCTGGCCAGCTGTAAGCCAAATGCTGGGGGAAGCTCCATCATTTGAAACAGCACCAGGTTTTTACTGTATGTATGTTGGGAATGTTATGCTCCATGTCAATATACCACAAGCTCATGTGCATCTGTAATAATGGAAGACAAATCTTGCATGTAGTCCCTGGGAGCCTTTCCAGCAGATAGTTTATTTTGGTGAATGTTACTATAGTAATAGAATAGTCTGCCTTTGTTCTCGGCAAAGCTGAAGGAATACAGAGCAGAGGTATGGGACTGAAAGGCAATTTAGAGTCCTAGGCTTCAGAAGTCCCTGAGGATGAAACGCTGTCTCAGTAAGGGTGCTGGTCAGAGCTCGCAGTTCTTTGCATGATCCGCATCTGTTCTCCCATGGAGCAGAGCCAAGAATGAACCTGAAATGGCTACAGACAACGTTACTGTCAGTAAAACTGGAGACAAAGAGGGGATCACTGCTCCAATCCTATGGACATTCAAAGTGAGACTTCGTATTGTGGTGCAAGAAACAGAAGTTGGACAAATGTACATTATGTGAGTCTTCCTTGTGCTGGAATCTCTTCTCTTGGAATGGGTACCTGTATCCCTTACTCTTGCATGTTCTGCTGATGCCAGCCAATGTGGTATGTGGTGTTTTTCAGGTATTTTGTTTGTAATGCCTTGTGTCATCTAACAAAATACCATGCTGAGGGGAGGACAGTGGGAGGAGGAGAAAAAAAAAAAATCATTTCAGGTCATTCAGCGACCTGCTGGACAGCCAGATACTGCTGGGAGGTTTCTAGAGTCCGAGTAGAAATGCTGGGAATAATGGGCTTAAACCTAAAGTCCTGTATTGGTGCACTGGCTGAGCTGTGAACAGTCTGCTTCTATTCATTTTTTGCTTGGCCTTTTATACTGTAACAGATGTTTCAGAGTAGCCAGTATATTCCTGGCACTTGCTACAGGTTTGGTTCTCAGTGTGGCTGTGGAAATCTGGATGTGCAGAGCGGTTCCCACTGAGTCATGTACTGCCTGGGGCACCATCCGGGAGACTTGACTCTTGTGCTAAATGATTTTCTTGTGTCTGTAAGACCACTCCTGCCTCCAGCAGTGATGTTTCCCGGAGCTCCCTTGGCACAAGCAAATGTAAAAACCTCAGATAGCCCTGAACTAATTTCTGAGCTGCCACTCTGGGGCCACATGGTAAGGTTATACTCGGGCACACAGATTTTTAGAGGAGTTTTTGGTGGCTGTGGAAGAAAAAGGCTGTGTGTGCCAGGCTGGAGACACCAGGATAGACATACGGAATTGGTCTGTCCTCACTTCACCGGCTCTGCCACTCACTGTGTTTTGTCTCTGTAGAACACAGCTGGGAACTGCGTGGTTTAGGATTGACACCACAGAGAACACACACAGAAAAGCATCTGCTGTCTTGGCTTTCCCAGCTGGCTGCTCCACGTTTTCCTGCCTGGGACAATGTCCTGGACAGGAGTCCAGGGGAGAGGAGCTGGAGGAAGGTCAATGGAGGTGGCTGCTGGTTAAAGGGTAAAGCAAATGGATTAAGTGTGAAGGAGGAGAGGTGACGGCCACACTGCAAATCTGAGTTGCTGTGAGCTGAGGGGGGATTGGGAAGGGGCAGCTCGGTGGGATGGTGCTCAAGGGAAGGAACGCTTCTCCTCCAGCTACAGCAAACCTGAGGAGTGTTTTCCAGCAAGTGCAAATCCACCTCTCCCCAGAGGGCTGATGATTGAGAAGTGGCTCCTCTCTTGTCCAGGAATATGTGTGGTCAGTGGCTTCCAGGGATTTCAGCCTGTTTGCCGCTCTCTGGAGAGAGAAGGCTGCGCAGGCGGTGAACAGCTTGTTGGTCACTTGTGCATTTGGTGCCAGTAGATGGGCTTTTCCTTTGGGGGGACTTCCCTGGCTGAGCTCTGCGCAATCAAAGCTTGCTCCGCTGTGCAGCTCCCAGGTCCTTCCCAGCTTCCCGCGCAGTGAGCAGCCCCTCACACGTGTGCTCAGGCCCTGTAGGTTCCTAAAGGACAAACCCCTTCCACCCACACTGTAGCTTGCGGGGAGAAGCTGGTGTCGTGTCCTAGTGCGAAGCGCGTCTAGCTCAGGCTGGTTTCGATTGGGGGACACCATTTAAAACATTCCGGACAGCACAAGGACAAGAGGTCCTCCCATGGGGAGAGAGTGAGTTTTTTAGTTTGTGGTACAAAACAATGTGTCCTGACTAGAATGATCCCATACATCTGACTTTATTTTTTTTCTAACCCCTACACCTTTCTTCAGTCTATTAATCAGGCGGCTGAGGGTGCTGCTGTGTGACCACCTGAGGTGTCACATGGTGCTTGGCCAAGGTGCTGAGCTTTGCTCAGTTGCCAAGTTGCCACTTAGGAAATCTGGAAATTGCCAACCTATGAATTCATTAAAAAAAAAAAAAAAAAAAAGGAAAAAAAAAAAGGAAAAAAATATCCAAAGAGGCTGTAACAGCGCCAGGAGAGGCCAATTAAACCTCTAGGAAGAGTCTACAAACGTTCTGGAGATAGAGCAGGAAACCTCTAGAAAGACTAGAGAAAACATCAAAGTAATGGCCAGGAAACTTCCATAAATCTTCTGGAAAGGTGCTACGAAACGTCTGGGCAGGCTCTGGAAAGCCTTCTGGGCTGGATCCCGCGCCCATGGTAAGGTGTCTGTCCCTGGGGACAGATGGGGCCGGTCACTGGGGGACCGTCTCAGTGCTGTGCTTGGGGGACTCAGACTGCTGCTGGGTTTCTGATCTCCAGTTTGGAGAAGGCGTGGTGGGAGCCTGGAAACTTCTGCTGTTGCTTTAAATAATGTCATTTGGCCTCAGAGACTCCTGAGCATTGATTTCTTAGGAAGTGCAGCTCTCCTGGGCCTGTCTGGGGATGCTGCGGAGAGACCCACCCCTGGGGTGTTTGCCAGGGGCTAATTGGACGCAATGGTGCTGGGTTTGCTGGAGGGAGAGGCCGAGGTGGCAGGAAGCATGTTTCTGTCCCTCCTGACTAATGGGCCTGGTCCCCCTTAACCCTGGTGAGAAATAAATAACATCAAAAGCATGCCATTTCTGACAGGTCCCAGCGTCCCTCCAGGAGGCCCTGGACATGTCCCTGGTCTCCCCTTTCCACTCATTAACTCAAGTACCAGTCCCCTGCTTGGCACTGTGCTGGGGACAAGTGGGGATGGAGATGTTGGAGGTAAAGCTCCCAGGGGAAGGGGTCTTCAGGGAGGAGGCTGACAGCCTGCCGGCATTGCTCCTCTGCCCTGGTGGGCACTCGGTAGGTCTCATCCTCCCACCTCTTACCATCACAGCGGTGCCGCCCTGCCTATCTCTCCCCTTCCTTCCAGGGCCAGGAAAAGCTCTTCCTTGCTGTTCAAGACGAAGGTTGGGCGCCACTGATAATGGTGATGACGTTGACCATTTATCTCCCTGCATCCTGGAGGCTGGAGCGTCCCCCACCCTCACCCCTGGCAGACCCTAGCCTGCCCCAGGCTCTTCCCCTGCCTGCTGCCCTCGGCATTGGTGACGGGCTGGGTTTTCAGCCCGGCTCCAGGCACACCTTAACTCTGTGACGGTGGCAGGATGGAGGAGATGGGGAGCACGGACGTTGCAGGACCACGCAAGGCTTGCGGTATTTGCTTGCAGCCTCCGATGGGACTAGTCTGAAGGCCTTCACCCAAGGGTGCTGATCTTTCCTGAGGGTGGCTTCAAGTGGGAGCGAGGCTTTTCACTCCCTCAGAGAAGATAACGGGTTTTAGCAGACCTGGTTCAATGTTTTCCTCCAGCACTGGTGGGATTGGGCTGGCCCATATTCTGTGGCTTGGGAGGAGAAGCTGCCCCTGCTGTAGGGCTGCAGCTCAGGACTGGCTTGACTTGGCCTCTGAAATCCCACTCTGCATGGGCAAATAGTCCAGCCCAGGTCCAGAGTTTTGTTTTGAGGTTTGTAGTCCAGGTCCTGGCATTTGCTGCACAACTAAAGTTCTGCTTTTTGCTCAGAAGTTACTACTCTGCAGGTACTCGGGTAAGCCACCAGTGTCTCTTCCAGCACTTGCTGGAAAATTTGCATTACCCACATATTGCAGAGGGGTGACTTGAGGCAAATCCTACTTCTGAGTCCTTTGGAGACCAGCTAATCAGAGGTCCTGGAGATTCACGAACCCCAGACATCCCAATCCTGTGGGACTGGTCTGATGGACCTACTGCCCCACACCTGTGCTCGTGTGTGTGTTTAAGTAAGACATATGTCTCTGTTGTTGTTGTTGTTTTTTCATTATGTTTGCAAAGCGTGTGCAGAAAATGGATAGTGGAGAGACTATACTGTAAGGCTCCAGGTGAAGCAGGTCCTGGTGAGCAGGGCAGGGTGCGTGGGGGGACACCCTGGGGCTTGCTGCCCACAGCCTTGGTGCAGGGCTGGCTCTGGGGCTGGGCAAGGGCAATTATTCGGTGGCAACAGCATCCCCGGCCAAGGTTATAAATAGCTGCTCTGGTGACCCAGAGAAGAATTGCTGCACAGGCAAGGTTAATTGTCAGGAGAAATTATGGGGAACGTTGTTCCTCCAAAGATAACCTGCGAGGGATGAAGTGTGAAGGAATTTTTTCCCCTTCAGACTGAAGGAAAAAGACCTGAAATACTGGTGCAGTGTCATTGTTCTCAGCTTTAGGCTGACTCTCCCATTTAATTGTTTTTCTCCATGCCTTGTCAATGAGAACCAAGATGGATTAACTTTTTGTTCCCCTGCCATGTCATCCCAGAGGAGAAGCTGAGATAGCTCCTGTAGGGCTGGGCAACTTCTCTGTTTACTTTAACTTCACACAGAGATCTTTTTTATTTTTAGCTTAAGCATGAAATCTGGGGTTCAGGGAAGAACAAGAAGCCGTTGAAAACAATTTGCTGGAAACGTGTGCATTGGGCAGCAGAGTTCATGGGCTCATTCAGAGATGAAACCTGCTGCTTGCTCTTGCAGGCGTGGAGGTTTTGCAATTTGTCCCCAGGTGACGGGGCAGGGGCCATTGGTCTGTGCTGGTGGTGTGGGACAGACTGCCACCGTCTGTGTTGGTGGCAGCATCAAAGTTGTGCCTGTGTGATGAAGGCAGTAGGCTCCCTGAGGCTGTCGCTGGAACTGGGGGTGTTTCTCCTGACAATGAAGCTCTCTGCCCTGCTATTTCTGTGCACCCAGTTTCCCAGACTATTTTCTCCTTTTTTTTTTTTTTCCTTTTCTTTTTTTTTTCTCTAATAACATCTCTAGCTCTTCCCACCTTCCAGGCCCCTGCCATCTTTGGCTGGAAAGCCTTGCTGTTGCTGCAAGCCAAACCCTTTCACGCGTTGGTGTTCACTTTGGTTGGGGACTTAATTACACACGTCTTAAATGAGCATATGCCAGAAAGCCCAGCTGGGGCCCTGTTTGGGCCTGGGATGGTAAGCTGCTGTCATCCCCCACAGAGGCACCCCCAGCCCCACGAAGGACGCCAGTGTCTCCTGGTTGTCACCTCTGTCCTTGTAGTGATTTCTGACATGGCTGGAAAGGCACCGTGGGCTGATCTACCGGGATGGAGGAGCAGAGAAAGTCCGGGAGGACTCCTCCAGCCTGGGCTGAGCTTTGGCCAGCCCACACCAAGGTGGCAGCAGCAGCAAGAAGGTTTTGCAGAGGTTGGAGAAAGCAGCGTCTCCTCTCCAGGTGGGCACTTGAGGGATGGGGGGGGCTGACATCGCGGGGCAGCAGGTTGAGCTGTGGATGCTCCTGTCCTCATCTGCAAAGTTCTGCTGGGAGAAGAAAGCTCTGGCTCCTTCCGCAATGGGCTGCAAGGTGCCTGGGAGCCTCCTTCACCATTTTGCAATGGAGCTGGAAAGGAGCTTTTTGGGGACCCGCTAGCCAGTCCCTCCTCGCCCCCTGCTCTGAGTCGAGCAGGCCAAGAGGCTTCTGGATCTCAAGGAGAGCCGAGTTCACCCTGTTGCCTCCTTCATGCATCCTGTGGCACAAAATCAAAGTCTCTGTTGTGCCTCTCCTGGGCAGGGACTTTGGTTACAGGAAATTACTGGAGAAGGGTGTGCATATAAATAGCCTGGCACGGGGCTAACCTCATCCTTCTGCGGAGAGGTGAAACTCAAGGCTCGGCAGCAGCTAAACAAGCCCCATCCAAGGGAGACAGAGCAGCTTTATGACAACCTGGTGCTGGGGAAAGCAGGCAGGTTTTGCAATTCCACGGCCTAGGTTTTCCTTGCAGAGGGCCCTGGGGAAGCATTGCTGTGTAATTCGGTATGTGAGCAGCGACTGAGCTGCTGGGCAAGTGCCCTGCCCGAGCGCCGGACATTGGTCCAAGCAAACCCCTCTGCTCCCTGGCCAGTCCCAGTAGGAGCCAGTTCGTACTCCAACCCAACCAGCAATAACACGTCATCATCTAAAAACTCAAATGACTTCTTATTTATTTGTTGCCGAAATGCTCCTTCAAAGTATTCATTGAAAATCCAAACCAAAATCTTTTTTTGGCAACTAAAAGCTGAAGTTTGTCTCAGAAAATAACAGGATGTTTGAGCTTTGAAAAATATTCTCCTCTTGCCTGCTTGCTTTTATTTTTAATTCAACCACTTGGAAAGGCTACTGCAAGAAGACATTTCCTGTAAAATCTTCCACTTGGGCACAGAGAATAGCCTTCTGTTTTTCAATCAAGCAACGATCCATCTTGGGACCTGCAGCTGGCGGAGTCGGTGGCCCAGACACAGCAATGCTCAGTCCCCGACAGAGGTGGCAGTGACACCTCCCCTCAGAAAAACCGAAAAGATGGAGCTGGGTGATGCCCCAGGCCAGCGATGAATGTCCTCCCTTGGACACACAGGGCAGCAGAGTCCCACTCTTCAGGTTTGAGGCACAACCTTTGCATCTTCCTGATCCTACTCCAGGTGCTGGTAGGAGGTTGAACCTACTCCAGGTTCAACCCTGGGCAGCACCTCCCTGAAAAGGTGTCTCTGCCCAAGCACCTTAGGAGTGTGGCAAAGCCTGTGCAAGGCCACGTGCGTGCGGCAGCCTTGCCTGCCTGCTGGAAGGGGACTTCTGCAAGGGTGGGAGGAGAAAATGAAGAAAAAGTATGATCAAAGAGAACCCATATCCCACACAGCCCTTCCAACCATCCTGCCCAGGGTTTGGTGTCAGTTTTGTTTAGCTGCTCAGAAGAGAAAGCCAGCTGGATGCACACCATCCTGAAGATGGGAAAAAGGAGAAAATCAGTATAATCCCTCTCTTTCCTCATGGGCCGTGCCTGGTGGCCACCAAAGTAAAGCAGGAGAGAGGCAACAGAGCCAGTAGTGCAGGTAGCTTTACAAAGAAGGAGGGCAGCTGCAGCTGGTCTGATCCAAAACCTTGGGACTACTCTTTGAGAGTCTTTTGCTCCTTTAAAAAGTTAAAGGGACAGGTGACTAATGGCGGAGGGGTCACCTTCCTTCAGCTGGAGCAAGAGGGAGCCTGAAAGGCTGCACATGCAGTGCTGGCAAGCAGGTGATAAATGGCCAAGGGACACAGTCCTTCATCCTGCTGAGGATGGGCTAAATGTGAATATTTAAGGTTTGCTGTTATAAGATGTCTGTAGAAGGGTATGCAACAGAAAGAGGAAACATCTGGCTATAGACATACTCTATCTATATGCAGCGTATATCTACTATTTGTATTGTTAAGTATAGAAGTTTCATGTATATGCATGTTATGCTTGTTTATATACATAAACCTTCAGTATTTAGTATACAAATGACCAAACCCAGAAAGCAGGCACATACCTGACCGTTTACCAGTGCTTACAGTAACTACAAAGCCAATTTGAATGCTGATTGTCACACTCCCAGTGAGCAAGGAGAACACAACCTAGTGGTTAGGATAGAAATTTCCCGTTGCTTCCTAGGAATTCCCTGGTGCTCTATAAAAATGTTCATGTGCTTTCTAGAAATTTCAACAGGCTTTCTGTGAATTTTCAGTGGGTTTTCTAGGAATCTCTCACAATTTTCTAGGCATTTAGATTGGACTCCAAGAATTTTCCCTTACTTTCTGGGAATTTCTTTGTGCTTTCCAGGAATATCCTTGTTCTTTCCAGAAATTGCAGAGAGCTTTGTAGGGATTAGACTGGAATTCCAAGGTGCTTTCTGAACAGTTTGATGTGCTTGCTAGGAATTTCATCCAGCTTTCACAGCGCTTTCTAGGCCTTTCCCTGTGGTTTGTAAGCATTTTCAGGTGCTTTCTAGGAGTCGCAGAGTCATTTCTAGAAATACCCAAATGTTGTCTAGCAATTGCAGAGCACTTCCTGGAAACTTCCCAGTACTTTCTAGCAATTCCCCATTGTTTTCTAGAAATCGCAGGCTGCTTTATAGGCACTGCTGAGTGCTTTCTAAGACTTTACGTGTGTTTCCTGGGAATATCTTTGATCCAAACGGCAGGCTGTCAATATCTTCCAAGAAGCCATAGGGCTACAAATATTTCTCTGCAGCACACAGCGTCTGTTTGTTTAAAATAAGTAAAAGGGGGCACAGCTATCTTTGCCTTTGAACAGTGATGCAGCGGCGAACTCTGGAAGCACAGCAGTCCTTTGAGCTGCTGTGATTTTGCCGTCATCCAGATGTTTCTGCACCATCTGGAATTTTCAACACAAATAAATCCAGGGATATGGCAAAGCAGAGAGTACCTAGAGCACTTGAGTGGGAGAAGACGTCCCTACGACTGAAGCTGAGGTTTGCTATAGCAATGCACTTGCTCAAGGGAAGATGGCAAAGGCAGGTGTTGCACAAGGTGTCAGATGCTCGCCTGCCCTTCCAGAGCAAATGCTGGCCAATTTCTTCATAAGGAAACCTCACGCCTGGTTTTAGCATTGCTGGATTATTCACCCTGGGGCTCTTCTGCCCACGTTCAGCCAATGCATTCCCTTTCTCCTTGCAACAACCCGGACAAGCAGAAAGCCTCCTCTGCCCTGGGTGCTTCTGGATTGCAGCAGGATACGCCAACAGCTACTACACCATCCCACTGACTCTGTCCCAGGCTTGTATCGTCTCCCAACAACACATGGCAGTGCGCTGTGGTGCAAACTGCAGTGCCCTGCAGACTTTTCTGTGACGCGCTGAGAGCGGTGGGGTCCTCGATGGGGTGTTAGGAATCTGCTCTTCTGTCCCTTTGCCCTCGCTTGTTGTTATGTGCTTGCCGGGACTGCGGGGGGAAGGACAGAACCTGAAGAAAACTGATGAGGTTTCCCCTGATTTCCCAGAGAAGCTCCTTCTCTAGTAGGATTTCTTTAACTGAGAACGTCTCCCAAGCATGCCGAGCCAGGGAATGAGATGTTTCCAAGGGCCTCTGGCACAGACGGAGGTGATGGATGAAGTGACCTGTTCCTGGCATCTTTTCATATATATCGCATGAAATGCAAGTAAGTAAAAACTGGGCAGTTTGGCACAACCCTGGCTCAAACCATTGCTCTGTCCATTACTGGGACAACCATAATTTGAAGAAGCAAGGCATGGGAAGGGGGATAGATTTGTCAAGGCTGCATCTGCCCTGCAGGAGGTATTTTACATCTTACTTTCTTTTACAACAGAGCAGCAGTCTGTCTCAGTATTTTGTTTTCAAATGCCAACCTACTGCAGGCTGGCCATGGAGCAGTGGTGAAGTAATTCCCACGGGTTACGGACGGAGCTCTAGTGCCTGCTTACCATAGAATCATAGAATCATAGAATGGTTAGAGTTGGAAGGGACCTTAAAGATCATCAAGTTCCAACCCCCCTGCCATGGGCAGGGACAAATGGCCATCTGTCAGAACTCTGCTTCCCATCACCTCGCTCCTTCCAAACATTTAACTTATCAAGCTGATAATTTTAGATGTGGCAAGAATGTGCAAGGGTGATTTTTTTTTTTTGCTCCCCCCCCAATATTTTTTTAAAATCACACGAGAATAGCACCCTTAGATGACAAGCCAAGGGAAGGCTGTACCCTGAACCACACTGACCCATGCTAGTGTTGCGAAGTTAAGGCTTGGCTGGGAAATGGTCTTGGTAGAGAGGAGTGCCTCTGAGCTGCCTGGTGAGATTTCGGGTTTTGTTGAGGGTATTAAGGGTGAAAATCCATGTGTGTGCGAGGCAGATGCAAAGCTCTGCATTCAGTTTCTGCTGCCAGCTTTAGGAGCCTTTTATAGGAAGAGAGATGGTGCATCTGAGGAAATGGCCTCAAGTTATGCCAGGGGAGGTTTAGGTTGGATATTAGGAAAAAGTTCTTTACAGAAAGGGTTATCAAACATTGGAACAGGCTGCCCAGGGAAGTGGTGGAATCACCATCCCTGGAGGTATTTAAAAGACGGGCAGATGTGGTGTGGAGGGACATGGTTTAGGGGTGGTTTAGCACTATTAGGTTGATGGTTGGACTCGATGATCTCGAAGGTCTCTTCCAACCCAAGTGATTCTGTGATCTGGTTGTGGGACATGTGGAGAGGTGGTCAGGGTGGAAAACAAAGCTGCTCCGGGTGAGCCCAAGACCCCAGGCGGGACATCCCTGCTGATTCAACGTGGTTTTGCCGTGCCTGGTCAACGCTTGCTAGAAGCCGTGGTGCTAGTGGCAAGAGGTTCATTAACACCCCTGTTCATTAAAAATGGGGCTGCGATTGAGGCTGGTCGCCTTGGTTTTGCCCGACACCTTTTCCAAGGGAAGCGTCCCAGCTGTGAGGTGAGCAGAGCCGGCGGCTCCACCGAGCCTCCACCGCCACCAGCGGGACGCTGCAGCGCCACCCCCGCCCTCCAGGGGGCGCTNGCCCGCGGGGGGCCCCCGCCCGCCAGCACCGCCTTGGCGGGGGACACCCCTCCGTCACGTGATGAGCCCTTCCCGGCCTGGGATTGGCTGCGAGAGATCATGTGCGGCGGGAGGGGGCGTGGCGTGTCGGGGAGCGAGGCCGCGGTTGCCAAGGCGACGGGAGGCGGCGGCGCGGGGCCGGTAGGCCGCACCGGGCAGAGGGCGGCGGCGCCGGTGGTGCTCGGGGTTTGCTCGCATCCCCCTCCCCACCCCCCGCCCCCCTTCCACCGCTTGGCTCAGGAGCCGGGGGGACGCGTGTTTCTCGGCGCTGAGGGGGCGGCCGCAGCGCCCCGTCCCGGGTGCGGGCCGAAGCCGCGGGCCGCCGCGTGAGGAGCCGGTGCGACCGTCCCCGCGGCCTGGCGAGATCAGCGGGTCGGGTCGGCGAGGACCGGCTTCGGAGCTTCTGCGGAGGTGCCTTAGGCGGGGAATATCTTCTTCATGGGGTTGGTTTGGAGATGAGATGGCTAATGGGCTGCGGGCGGCTGGGCTGCTCGGGGCTGCGGGAGCCGCGGTGCTGTCTGCTAACACCCCCCTTCTTTACAGTTTTCCAGTTTTATCAACCATGAGGCGTAGCAGTGACGCTTAGCGATGGGTGACGTTCTAGCTTATGAAGCTGAGTTACTCGGACTAGTGAGAGAGGTTGGTTTTCTCTCTTTTTTCTTTTTTTTTTTTTTGGTTGAAATAAGCAAGGCAAAAATTCCTAATGCTTGTATTCAGAGCCAGGCATTGGAACTGTGGTCTACATTGTGGAGTTATTTAACTGGTCAGATGTTTACTACACCCTGAAATCATATGGACTACTGTCACGCTCTGTAAATTGAAAGGCTCAACATCCATGATATGCCAGCAGTCAAACATCAATCTAGAATTATCTATTGTTTGTTGCAAATGAGGCTTTTGTTAAAGGTTGTAAACAGTTGATTGGGTCCATAGGCAGCTTTAGGGCTCAGGTCCGAAAGGTTGATGATGGTGAGATCTTTAAAACATTGTTTAACTGCCACCTCGTTCCATATGTGTATAAAATCAGAGAGACGTATATAAACCCTGGAGCTGACAAAGCCCAGGCTGAAGTCCTGAGGCGACTCATCTCTGTGGTTTAATGCCTAAGCAGAATTTTCTAGCTAGGCACTCCCATATTGCCCATAAGAGGTAATCAGAAACAGTGTGAAACAGTCCAGTGAAAAAGACAATGAGAGACAAACTTTCAAGGGCAGGTGCCTCTCTCGTAGTCTGTGCTTCAGCCTTCTGGATAAATTGTCTAAAACGGGATATTTATGATTTGGAACAAGAACACAAACTGTGATCTCTGCTGTTTGTTACTGCCTCGTTCTTTGACTGACGCTGTGTCGGTAGACTAGTTTAGGGCCCTCAGTGAACACCAACCCAACAACCTCACCCCCCGCCTTATGTGCTTGTGTGACCCGACCTACTGCAGTGTTCCACAGATGCCAGTGCTGCAGAGGGGTGGTCAGGAGCAGCAGTCAGCTGTCACTCTGCCCACCTGTCACCAGCCTGTCTGTTGAAAGCCTGGACAGTTACCTCCTGCCTAAAGAGTCTAATGGCAGAATCATACACACTGAAATATTTTTGTAGACCTCAGGAAACAAACCTATAAAAGAGGTTTTTAAGTACTGAGTCGTTACCATACTACTCTTTATGTTAACAGTGAAGAAAGTAAATGATTCTAGTTCTCTGTGGCAATGTTGGGCACCCAGATCAAGTTTACAAAATGAAATGTGATGTCTCGTCTCAGCAACCAATAAGGAGAAAGTTGTGTGTAATATAGTGACTGTACAGTGCGGGACGAAGAGGCAGGGCTGTTTATGTCTTTCTCAGAATAGTGCTTGATTAGTTGGTTATTAATTTGGCTTGCATAGCTTCAGATGAGTGACCTGGCTTAGAATTCAAGCTTTCTGACTGCTGCTGTGGAGATGAGAGTCACACTTAAGAATTCTGCCTTTGGAGAACATTATTTTTGGGGAAGTTATTTACTTGTTTCTTCAACCAAGGTATAGCATTAATGGAGTTTAGTTCTTTTTATTCTTTGGTTTAAAGAGATTACTGGCTAAATTGAGGGGCATCATCTTTTCAGCGAGGATGTGCTCGGTTGCCAGTACCAATCTGTAGGATGCAGGAGGAAATTTAATTGAGAGACAGTAGTTTCCTGCCACAAGGTACCAGTTCTTGGTTTGTTGCTGTGCAGTCTTCGACATTTATGGACCTAGCTACAGGGAAACTTTAAAGGACTTTGGCAATTTGTGGGTCACTTATTAAATCGTTAACAGTCTATAAAAACACTGCTCCTGTATGGTTTTGTCTTGTAGTATTTGGATTTTGCTGAATTTGAAGAAACGGTGAAAGTATTTACAAAAGAATGTAAAATAAAAGGGAAGCCACTACCTAAACCAGAAGGTGTTTCCTCAAGAGATTCAAAAGCTTTGCCTGTTCAGGTAATGCATCATTTACACTTACTTTGAGTGATACTAAAAACAGCCACTAACCACCATGTGAATTATTACAGCAGTGAGATCATCTGAACTGCCTGAACGGATTCTTGATTATTTGAAGAAATCTGCTAGCAGTCTTCTTTCAGTGCAAGAACCTTCAAATTTGGTCGGTTGATTTTTTTGTGGAACTCTAGTCCTTTTGAACCTGAGACAGTAGTTTTTCTTTGTACTATTTTAGGTTTTTAGCTTGGCATACTTTGATAAGACTGATTTTCACACACCATAGACATTTATTTTTCTCTTATGGTAAAGGTGGGTCCCCAAATCAACATGCTTGAAAATTTGGGCTTTACTACTTGTATTGATTATTGATTCAGGTTCTCGAAGATGATAAAAGGTAGGTAGAGAAAGAATATTTAGGTGATCATGGAATGGTGAGAAATCTTTGCATACAGCTCTTAATGCAAACTGTTCAGATGACACTTGGATTCTTCATTCACTAACCTACCGTTGAAAAAATGTAGCTCTTCTGTGTTTGGTTTTTCACTGAATGCTTTTCCCCTTTGCAGAAAGATCTGCTTACAGCATTCGAAAATGGTGAGCAGGAAGTTTTCTTCCAGCTCTGGGAGGAGCATATTTCATCTTCAGTCCGGGACAATGACCCAGTTGCTCAGAAGCTGGAGTTCTATCTTCACATCCACTTTGCCACCTACCTCTTAAAACACTCTATGGGGAAGCCTGTAAGTTTAGTTCACGATTCAGACTTCAAATTGCTTTTGTTTGTTTTACTTCATTTATTTGTCTTTAATATGGATGAGGATGGTGTGTTTAGTAAGAAGAATTCCCAGAATATGTATCCAGGTTTTGGGCCACAGTCTGCATTTTAGTTGAACCAGACCCCTTGTGAAGTACAGAGATGGAATACAGAGGTGTCCTTGTCTTGGGGCTCCTGAAATATTTTAATTTGGAATATACCAGCATGCTGATACTTTCACACCTCTAACTGTAGTCTAGAGGAGATTCTTAAAACACTTACTTTGTTTCCAGTTTGGACTGAAGCTGTGTGTTGAAATATAAACATTTCTGATAAAATGGGAAAGCTGAAGCTTGACCAGCTCAATATATCATATTGACAACAATTCTAAGCTGTTGTAAAATAAAATCTCTCTTAAATGGGACTTCTATGACAAAGAGACATTTAAATAGCCTGGAGTCATCCAGATTAGCCAGGGCTTGATAGCTCCTGCCTTATACCTGTCAGCAAAATACAGGAGTATTTTGATGCCTTCAGTGTGTTTTCCAGCCTCTAAGAAGCTTTTGGTCTGTTCCATGTACCAGCTTCCCTCGTCCCCTTCCTGCTACTGAGTGAGTGGTTCTGCACTTACCACTGAAATAAAGCATGTCTGAAGTACGTGTTTCCTCTCTGCCCTGAGCATTGAAATGGCACTCTGCTTCAGAAATCTAGCCTGAAGTGGACAGGAATAATTTATATTGAAAAAGCAATTGTCCCTCTCTCTTTTTGTTGAACCTGGACAACAGAAATAACAATGTTGGTTTGAATTTTCTTTTTTTGAGCAGCGGACACAAGATATAATGCTTTCTAGTTAAATAAATGTTTCTTTTTTTAGATAACAAATAATCTGGGATTTTCAACTTGATATTAATGTTTTTAGGTCTCTGCTTATATTTGCCAGCTTTATAGTACGTTCAGAGTGGTAGTTTCCTAAATAAATACCCTGTTTTATTTCCTAGGACAAAGCTGAACTTGAGGAAAGGATTTCTCATTTTAAGGCATACCTGGAAACAAAAGGAGCTACATTGAGCCAGACTACAGAGTTTCTTCCCTTCTATGCATTGCCTTTTGTTCCAAACCCCATGGTACATCCTTCATTTAAAGAACTTTTCCAGGCAAGTATCTGTTTTGCAGAGATAGTATTTATGGTGATTTTTCTCATGAGGTGATAGATATTGAATTATGTTTAGTTTGGTAATTGCATTTATTGTTTCCTTTAACAGAAACTGTATTATCATAAAAGAACATATATTTAACGGAGGAAGGGTTGTGAGAGTGCTATCAATAATACAGTAAATATATTGTTTATTTACTTGCGTCCTAAATGGTACACTGGTTTTATGTCCATAAATAAGGATTGCTACCTCTCCTTTCTTTCCACACAACCCTGAAATATACATTCTTCTGGGAATCACTATACACTAGTTCAAGTCTACTTACTTGCTTTGAGGTTGTTGCCCAACCCTGCTGTCTGTGTATATGTATAGCGGGATAACTATATGACAGCTAGGCATACGGAGACTGAAGCAGTTTCATTTAACGTGGAGAAGGTCAAGTTTATAAATAAACCTCCTGTAACAAAAAATGAGTGTCTGTTCTCTGTATTCTGAGATTCTTACCCATCCTCCCAAAAAAAAGTGCTGGAAGAGCATTGCTGTAGAGCATAGCTGTGCTTCGTGGTTTGGTGACTCTCGCCACAGGCATTTTTCCTGGTTATTTTTTGTTAAATATGTTTTAGCCTTTGCCTTGGAATGACTGTTTCAGAGTTCAGTTCTTAAGCTTGCAGGTGCAAGGTGAGAAGAGAGTATAAAAGTTAGTGTGCTTGAACTTCAAAACAGATCTCATTTGCAGGTGCACTTTGAATGTGATGATGTCTTACAGTTATGCTATTGATGAAGGGGTAATTGGCTGACATTGACTGCTCTCCGGGCAGCGTGCAGGTAGATGGTCCAGAGCTGTGGTTTGATGGTGCAAGGTGTTGGTGGCAATACCTATGGGGAAGGTACAGCCACCATTTCACCTGCTGGCAGCTTGTTCCTGGGTTGCAAAACTGTGCCTTAACTTCTTGGTGATGCTGGAAATGGCTGGTTATGTGGTTGCACTTGGAACGGAGTAAGGAACTGATCTGCTTTATTGCCCGTGAATGTGCATGTATACAGCTCCCATGCGCGCACACACACACGTACACAAATTTATTTGTATAATATTTTGCAGGGTTATATGCTTGAAATGCTTGACCACATGGACAGTTGAGCTGGTTTATCTAAGAAGCTGTGGGCAGTTATTGTGGTGGGAGGAGATATCTTCAGCTTTTTGATATCAAATCAAAGCTTAAGTGATACTTGCCCTCGGGATGACTTTGGATGTCCCAGCTGATGAGGAGCTCCAGTTTAACACCAAAAAAAGGCATATACTGCCATTTTCCTTTGGGACTAGCTATAAATAATGAGGTGTACTGGTGGTTGACCTCAGAGATGGAATATGACTACTCTTTTTTTAATTATACTTAGCAGCTTTTTTTTTTTTTTTGAATGCCTTATCTACGAGGAGCTCCTCAGGTTTATTCATAGTAACCCAGTGTCCAAGCTCTTAGTCCACAGCCATGCATATTTTCTTGTGGGAATTGTACAGCTCATTCCATGTTAGTGTTGAAACACAGATTGTTTTACGTTTGAGAAAGAACAGCAAGTGAGTCACTAGTCTACTAAGCAGTGTTCTTATGGCATATTTTTTCTCTCAGGCGTCTGATGCTTTTTATAGCCGGAGTTCCTGTCTGTTTGTGTAATACATCTTGAAAAATAATACACGCTCCTCTCTGTAGGCGACGTGGTTCCTTTGGTAATATATAGCTTGCTGTGGTGGACCACTGGATACTGAATTGGTAAATGCAGCAAGTAAATTCTGTACGCTTTCCAGCATGATGAAATAAGGGTAAATCTGAGCTTCAAGAACAGCTTGCAACATATTACATGCACAGCAGTAAATTTAGGAAGCTAGCTGTTGGCTAGCTTTTTGTCAAACAGCAACTAGCTTAACTGAAGGTTTGAAATAAAAGAAATGAGCATTCAGTGAATTCTTAGGTGTAGTTTGGCCTTTTTCCTTAACTATTATTTTCTTGTGCTTATGAGACACTATGTCAGGCAGAAGACAGCATTTCAGTTTGTGATTGATATGTTGTTGGTCTATTTTTCATACGTGAGTTGTTTCTCTCTAAATCCTTATTTTGGAAATGTTGTACCCTCATTACTGATGTCATGCTGTGACACTTGCAATAGTTATTGACAAAATTTACAATTTCTAGATCTTGTTAGAAGTGCAAGGTGACTACAGTGATTACTTTTTGAAAACTGAGCAATGCAAAATTATTAATTTTGTATTCTATTCAATAAATTAATATTAATTTTTTTTCAAGTTGCTTATATTTTAAAGGTACTTCTAATTTAGGGGCAGTTGTTGCACGTGCATACAAGGCACCGACAGTATAGCTTTACACTTGAAATAAAGCTACGTTTTGTTTTTAGAACTCTTGTCTAGGACTAATACTGAACTCTCTTCTAACTTCTGTACATTTTTATCGGTAGCTAGCAAACACATTCACTACAGTGAAGGGAAAATCTTGTCAATGCAATGCTGGCTGCCGTGTTTACTAGTGGAAGGTTGCTGTGATCTAAACAGTACTTTCAACAGAGGGTACATATTTGGTGAATAACTGTCATCATTTGTTTTTCTTTTCAAGGATTCTTGGACATTGGATTTAAGGACAAGATTGGAAAGGTTCCTGTCTCTGACTCTCAAAGCCAGACAGACTCCACGGCTTCTCACTTTATTTGTATCCTTTTGAGAAAACACTTTGAAGATAATTAGAATTACTGTAAAGAGGCAGTATAATTTATTGGAAGAGTGTGCTGATAAGATTTATTGCAGAATTGCAGTAACGTTGCCGTTCAGTGTTTTTATGATAGGAAGCATTGTTTATATCCCACATTCGAAAAATCTTTTGAAAAAGTTATGTAAAGACAGTGTATAGGTGTATATGAAACTCCATGCTTATTGTATGACTGTTCCTGGCTTCCATATATAAAGTACAGGAAACCCCAAGGCACTGGCCTCACCTGACTTCTTTCTTAGCATTTGTAAAGCTGTTAGTCTTTTCAATTAGCCATTTCAGGGACTACCTGAAAGTTTTCCAGGGCTTTTAAGGGTTCCAGAAATTACTGTTGTACTAAATTGCTTGTGCTTCAGACAGTATTGGTTTTCTAACAATATTGTTTAAGCTGTGTTTTCAGGCCTAATTTGCAAACTAACTAGCTATATGACAAAGTATCTTCTCCTTTTTTGGTCAGTACAGTTAAAGCCAAGGTAAAGAGAACTGAAATGGTCTGCTTTTTTTTCCTCTTTCTTTCTTTCTCCCCCGCTTTTTTTTTTTTTAAACAGGAGAAGCTGAAAGTCGTTTTCCTGCTATATCTTCCTTTATTCTAAAGCAGCCTGTTGCCATGGTGGTATTGAATGTTGAGCTGGAAATTATATTCCTTCAGTTTGATTCCTGCCCATTAGCCCAGACAGCCCATTAGCTGTTTGATTCCTGCCCAGGACAGGGAGCAGCCATCAAAACACTGCTTCAACTCCCATGTTACAGATGTTTGTGTGGGAGTCTGGCATAGAACAGTTGAAGAAAATTTTCTTTCTGCGTATTCCTCTTTATGGAGTAATGAACTAATTGAGCCCTTAATATTTCTTAGGTATAAAACATCACTTGCCCTAAACCACTTGCATATTTTTATGTTGATTTTATGTAAAATCTGCAGTTTGACTTTTGATTTTTGGTGTTAATACATTTAGACTGGATTTACTGTATCTTATACTTCAGGGCTGGATCTAGTATCTTTAAATGTCAGCAAAAAGTCTCAAGTCTCCATGCAACATTGTACATTGTGCACTTAACAGGTTTTTAATGTATTTATTATTGATTCATTTATTCTTGCTCTCCTGTGAAGCATCAGGCGTTGGCTGTTGCCTGGGACAGCAGGAATATTTGGTTTGGTTGGGTTTGCCAGTTGGTTGAGTTTCTCATTCTGTGTCTCTGAACGAACACATATTGAAAGGATGCGCGTTTTCCTGAACTGCTCCTACTTGTATAACAGAAGGAGAATGGACAGTGCAACAAAGGTAAATGCTGAGATGTGGTAAGAATATTCTGTAAGATTGTTAGGGGCTATAATAGTAGTGGAAAGTATGCCTGCAATGATAGTGAAACTAGTGATGCATGGCAAAAAGTCCTTTGAAATCCAGACTCCTGTCTCGGTGATCATTATTGCTAGACTGCTTGAGGTCAGTAGGATTGAGCATAGGCATGTACTAGAAATGGGAGGAGGCCTAGTAGCAGAATTTGTATTTTAAGGCTATTCTGTCCTGAAATGTGGTAAAAACAAGTATAGAACTCCGTACAAAGTGCATACCAGCTCTCCGTTGTCAGTTGTGATGAAAGCAAGTTTCCTCAGATTCGTTTCCCGTACCTGCTTATGCCTATCTGCATCTTCCAGATTTCAAATGTCATTCAGTTATTCTGATGACTATCTTAGACAAAGTTGGTTTTGTTCCTATTCACTCATCCTGTTTAAACTCCTGTAATACTACATATTGGTATCTCCTGAATAAGAATGTGTTAATGTAAGTATGACTCTCTGATGTGTTGCATTTTTAGGTAAGCTCTTCATACATACTTAAGTGTGTAAGTGCCTTGGGGTCCTTTGAAAAATAATAATTTCACCACTGAATCCCATTAGATGCTGATGGTACTTGAAATATGTGCCTTTTAAAAATCAGTTCAATAAATAGAACTTCACTTCCAAGTCCCTTGCATTCATTTTTCCCCTTGACTTTCTGTGTTCGCTTTATTGGGAGGGATTTGTATGAGCCCAACCGGATTCCTAAAATGACTTTTCCTCTAGAGATATTTTACTCTGTAATTTTACACTGAGGACTTACTATTTGTAGATTGAATTAAAGAGAAAGTTAGGCTCATCTCCCACGGTGAGTTCCAGGTATTTTCTTTGTTATTTTATGCTTTGTGTTGCATTGGACTTTGTGTTTTTTTATTTTCCAGAAGTTACTGTTTTTCCTTGTGGTGGACTTTCCTGAAGGCAATAATTCCATACTATGATTAAAAAGAAAGAACTATGTTATTTGCCCTGCATCATTTTGGGCCTAATTCTTTTTTTATTTGGACAGGTTCTGTGCTTTGTACAAGTATAAGGACTATCATGGTATTGAACGCATGCGGGTCAGCCTTAATTTGTGGGTCTGTTATGTGCCTTGGAGGCTGAGTCGGTTTGGATTTTTCATGAAGGTTACTTGAGGCCTGTCTCGTATGGAAGTTTTGGATCTGAGATGTTATTTTTGCAGTATGCTGTTCAGATCACATGGGATCCACAGTACATACTCGCTGTTGGAGAATGTTTACTTTACCAGTGAAGGAGAAATGCAAAGAAAATTAATAGGCAACACATGAATGAAGACCAGTATGGCAAAGAGTCCTGAAAACAGCCTTTTGTAAATAGTTAGAGGTCATTAGTCTGACATACTGAAGTACTTCAAGTTTGGGTGGGGTGGTACATGTGCTCTTGAGGGTGTCCTGGAGAGTTTAGTGTGTTTTCCTTTCCTGATTAACCTGCCACAGTCTGGCTTTTTAACCATTTGCTAAAAAACTTTAATACCTGTATGACTTTCTTATACTTTCACATACTTTGTATGGCCATCTATGTGGCCGTCTGATTAACTTATAGCTCTCCCATGTGTTTTCACTTTGGCTGGAAAGAGAAGAATTGCAGAGTAGTTGGCATCTTGCACAGAGAGCTTCAGACCTTTTGTCTGTCCTTTGTGCTAACAGGAATGGAGGGATTTAAGTATTTGGAAGTGTGTTCAGCTACTGTCCCTTTCATTGCCTCATTACAAATCTGTGAATGAGTTCACAGCCAATCTTCCACCGTTTCGGGAAAGGGGAGAGTGGAGGAAGTGTGTCAGGCTGCTGCACAAAAGAAAAGTGTGACCTGTCAAGTTTTGCTATAGTCTGAATGACTGTTAATGTGGAAAGATGTCAGTTTAGAATATGGATAGTAATTTTAACCGAAATGAGGTAAGCAAGAAGGAGGCAAGGCAACTACAGCCTCTTCTAAGAGCAAGGTTTTGGTGTCGCCTAAGAAGCCCTGATGTCTGACAGCAGCTCTTGGCACCTGCAACTTGTCTGCTGAGAGTTCTGCTGCATTGTGTGCAGGAACTCAGCCTGCCCAGAGCCGGTGCTTCTAGCAGGGTGTGTGAGGGTGGGCTGAAAGTAGAGAAACAGAGCAAGCACAAGTTGGGGAAGCATGTTTGAGGTGTAGCTAAGTTGTCATAAACGATAACCATCAATCTCTCGCTTAGAGAGAAAAGCTTATTGCGGAATTACGTGCATACGTGTAATGCCTTGGCTGCTTATAGGAACTGGAGTCAAAACATTAATAAGATTTGACAATTACATACATGAGAAAGCAGGCAAGAATACTGGTAGGAACATGCAGTAGTTCAAGTGATGCTTCATGCCAACATTTTCATTTGGCAGAGTCACAAGCTTTACTGTATGCTCTATCTTCCAAGATAACCTAGCGATTAGTCCTCTGTCCTTTATTTTCCCTTCTTTTCTTCCACAGATGAATAATGGTTTTGGTAGGTATGAGTTCCACAGGTTTTTTTGCCTCTCCTCTATAAGCTTGTCATATGTAGAAAGCATTCGTCAGCGTTGGAAGTTGCGTCTGGGAGAAGGAAAGAGAGAAGCCAAATACACTGTTACTCTCTGCTTCCTATTATGGGTGCAGTTTGATTGCTGCTACAACGTGAACTGCCTCTGAAAGGCACTCTTTCCTTCTCCCCTATCGTGACTCAGATGGCAATGATTTCACATTTTAAACAAGTAACTGAATATTAATTTTCACATGGACTGGTAGCTCCCTGATCTGTCTGCATGAATGCTGTTGTTGGTTATGGGATATGGCAGGAATGCAAAGGGGGAATGGGGCAGTGCAGGACCAGCTCTTCCGATAGCTCTCTGTGCTTGGGTCAGCTACACGTCAATGATGAAAGCTTCCTGCCCTCTTGCTAAGAGAAACTTTAATGAAATATTTTTCCATTTTTAGTAAAATTACTTACAAGTGAGAAGATAGTGATATAAAAATTGCAAGATATGTCAAGACTTTGTGACTTTTCTCTTTGACTCTTTTCTCAGAAAAGACCAGTCAAGGAGTAAGCTGGACCCTGAATTGTAGTTGCGAAGACTAGCATTCACGAGCCTCATTGAGTTTTGGTTATGTAGTTTTTCCTGCTGACTGTAGTTGGAAGAAAAATTTTCATCACTGAAAATTTTCCCCACTGGGCTATGAAAAGCAAGCAAATCATGAGTAGCTTTATGTTTCATGACTTGGTGCTTCCAACTTTCCTCTGAGTGAAAGTCACGCTCTAGATACATCCACTGGAAATTTCTGAATCGAATATGTTGTATGACAGTTAAATAAAAATGTATTCCAATTTGCTCATCTAGGCAAAAGAAGAAAGTCCTGAAAAGTGGGAAGTTTTGTGCAATGGTTGCTCTCAGAATGTTTATTAGTTTACAAAAATATCTTGTTTTGGAGCTGTCTCATTAAAGCTGTGGTAGCAGTTTAGCAATGATGCTTGTGGAATAAAAATAAAATTGAAGTTGAATGCTTATTATTAAGGAAGACTAATTTGGATTGCCTTTAGAAGCTATCTTAACTCTTCTGATTTTTAAGTTGATGAATTGATTGCAGTTAGTTTTAACAGTTTAAGGAATTGTAAAAAAAATTGCTGTCAGCAAGATTACTTAATGTTACTGGGAGCTGTTGTAGTGGGTGTTTTTTGTTTTTTTTTTAAAGTGCATTTTGCTGGATTTGAACAGGATCTGTGGCTTCTGTTGTTATTTCATACCAGTTTGGTTTCTGTCCTAGAAAGTGTAAGAAAAATATCAAAAAGGGGCGGCTTGATTTGCAGTTTGATATCAGGTGTCAGTCACAAATTATGCAGGTGCAGAATACTGTGATTCAAGAATGATTCTCAGAAAGCAGCCATCCTTAGAGGGGAGGAGGCTGTGAGAGGAAAATAACTTTTTTTGTCTTTACTCATAAATTTTGAAAAAGTACAGATTAGAATCAAGAAAATGTACCTCCTCTGTATTCCATGCTTTATTTTAGACTTTTCTGGCAGTTTTGCATCCCTTATGTCCACGTGTTTATCGCTTTTTGAAGCCATTTGTCAGAAGCTGTTCGGCAGATATGTGTGCATGATTAATACATCATTACCTGGAATATATCTAGCCCACCATTGTAGAAGATGACTTGTGAAGGCTCTACTAGATAAGCCATGGTGCTTATATGGCGATTCCACTCTCTGTTTTTTCCCTCTGCTGAAGATTACCATCCGTATGCCAGCTGCCATGGGACAGTAGAGGCTCATGCCTGAGTTCAGAGAGCAGGGGAGCAAATGGCAAAGGACAGTTTTTAAATAACTACACCTGAATTCTCCAGAGCTTGTTTATCATAGCTGCAAGGTATTACCTTAGTGCTCAGCCAGACCACTTATATATGCTGAGGTTTTTTTAAACACAGAGCATAACTGTGCAGTGAAGCTTTGTACTGCTTAGGATTCTCCTAATGAAGATCCCAAAGATTTCTAGTTACATCAGTTATGTTTTCCAGTGCTTCTGTGTTACAGGAACGTATGCTCTACATCTTTATGGAAAGAGAGTGAATCATGAAAGAGGGTTAAGGTTTCCTCAGAGATTTTGGGCTAAGTCTGTTCAAATCCAGGAACGGGAACTAGTTTTTCTGGTTTCCAATTTTGCATCTTAGCTACTTACTTTGGTTTTCTTCCCCCTGGGTCTGTTTGGACCTAAACTGTGTCATATTGAGCTATTTGGAATGCTGTACTCTGACCCCAAAATTTTTTAATCTGTGAAAACAAATCCTACTTCTCTCTGAAACAGTAGTCAAGCTGATTCCTGCCCATTGTTTAATAATAAGTCCTGTGGTAAATATTCAGTCTGTTTGCAGATAGGCACAATGCCATTTTCACAACATAGAGCAATACTGGCTTCTCTCAAGTAATTTAAAACAAAGTGTTTTAGCAAAATACATAAACATCAGCAGTAACAGCAGAATTAGTGTGCCTCCCTTCATAGTTTTGTCCAGTCATGAAGATGTGCACTGCAGTATGCAGCTCCAGATTCCA
Source organism: Chionis minor (assembly GCA_013398295.1). NCBI lineage: Eukaryota > Metazoa > Chordata > Aves > Charadriiformes > Chionidae > Chionis > Chionis minor. Next base: position 139,898 of record VZSF01000959.1, on the reverse strand, counting down.
TGCCTGATTTCCATGGAGAACACTAATTTGGCTTGGTCTGAGACTAGGATGGAGAATACAAATTTTGGTGCTTAGTTTGCTTCTTTCATCGTTAAAATAATTGAACCCAGAGGAACAAAATGTAGCAGGAGCGTAATTTATTTTTTTTTAATTTAGACAGAAATAAAAGAAAAATTTGAGTTATTTTCAGAAACTGAAGGTAATAAAAGTAATTAATATAGTGTACCATCAAGCTGATTGTGATGGAATCACCTGAAAAAAATTCTGTAGAAGTAGAGAATGAAGTAGAGAATTACTTGCAACTTTGAAGAATTCAATGAATATTTTAATAGCAGATGAAGAACTGGATAACTTGAATGTTGGGGCTTTTTTTTGTCTGTAAATTATACCATTTTTCTTAAAAGATAGAAGGTTTAGTATTTACTTTAAAATAAGCAGAGCACTACATAACCTAAGTATCAGTGGTCTATTTCTATAAATTAACTGGAGAAAACACCCAGCTTCACAGTGTAATTTAACAAACACTGTCAGGAATTTCTGGGCACTGTCATTTTCCTGTTCTGTTGTTTTATCTTTGAAGTGGCAGCTTGACCTTTCTAGTTGCTCTGTGTGATAATGCTTTTTACCCACTATTACTTTAGTGAACGTGGAAGATAGTGCATGAATCTGATCTGCAGGTAGCAAGTTCAGTTAACCAAGTCTGAGCTGCATTTTGTCATATATTCTTCTGATTCAATGCCCACAATCTTGTTTTGTCTCTGATAGCCTGGAACTTCTGGTAGTAGCAGACCTTTAAAACAGTACCCTCTTCACAAATGTATTCAATTATGCTTACTGCCCGATAGTTGTATTGCTACTGTAACTGTGAAGCAAGTGGTTCTTTGGCCAATTAAAGCAAAATAAACACTTGTAGCTGTTGCCATGGAATGAAATCACACTAGTAGTGTGGAATTATGCTTGCAGTGAAATTCCACCCCTTGGATAAAAGTAATTCCACAGCAGCAGTTGAAGTTGTCCTTCAGAGTAGTAAAAACGCTTGTGGGTTCTTTTGTCCTTTTGCTTGAAAAGGTGATGTTATTTCTTATTTATTATTCTCTTGACAGAAATGTTGCAACATCTTCATCGACAGTTAGTGGAATCTGAGCACAGGTCCATGACCTACCTGAAACGATTTAACAAAATGCAGGCAGACTACCATAATCTCATCGGAGTCACTGCAGAACTGGTGGATTCCTTGGAGGCCACAGTCAATGGCAAGATGGTAAGAGATGATTCAGATGTGTAGTTGCTTCCCCCACACCCTAGAAAATGGAGAGAGAATGCCAATAAAATGTGAGTTATATTTCGTAGTTATGAGCATTTCTGTAAGTACTGTGTCTCTTTAGTAATGAAAAACAGCACCTTGGATGAGAGATTCTTCCATTGCCTCTGTGTACTAGGATAAAGGTAGTGCAGTAAAAGGGTTGAATCGTGAAGAAACAACCACCACCTCACAAGACATCTCAGATCTCTTGTGAGAGTCCCCTTTTGAGTTTTGGCATCGGCAGCGATTAGAGGCCATTATTGTGGTTACAAACTACAGTCCAGCCCATCAGAGGTTATTGTATATTTAAAACTGCTGCCAGGTCTGTTTTAAGTTACGTTGTGGTGGAAACAAATCTTCTCATCCAAAATTTTGGTGATGAAAAGTTTCACTCTTTATTCTACTAAGGTGAACTTATTAATATAATTGGTAAAGGGAATTGGTGTAGGAGTTAATGACTTCCTGTGTGAAACAGGCCACACGTGACTGGAGAAGGTACAACTTTCTTGTGGGTATTTTTTTTATACAAAGATGATTTTATGCTTCATCTTTTGTGCCCTCTTCTCCATGAGCATGCCGCTGCACTGTAACTTCTGTATAACCCGATGGTTATTCTTATGGCGGATGTTAGTGGCCTCTAGATGCTTTTAATGGAGTTGTGAATTGTTAGCAAGGAGAATGACCTAGGAGTTCCTGTGTTGCCTGCTGATAAGTCAGTATGTACCTTCCTCCTGTCATCAGCCTGAATGTCTCCTATTTTTGTTACTCTGCATCTGGGATCACTGTCTGCTCACATCGTTACTGCAGGGAAGAATCTGCCTGTAGGTGTGGATTTTGCTCTACAGCAGATTAGGAAAGGTATCTGCTCGCATGAGCTTCGATAACAATAGGAAACACACAGTCATTCGTTTGCTGCCTCCCATTTCGCACGTCAGTGCTCCCCAAGGTGATATCCTCTTACGTTCTGTGGTGGAGGAACCAGGCACCGGTTATCTTTTGTTGCGGGTGCTTGTTTAATTTCCCGTGTAAGCCTTGTCCTGGGCACGCATTTAATCCTTCCCAAGTGTGTCCAGCTGAGGGTGCTCTTTCGTTATGAATCTTGGCTTCTGTCATTTCTGAATCCAAAATTCAAAGCACAGTTGGGTACTGAATAAAATCATCTTGAAGGTACAGCATTCTGAATTTGAAAGGTTTTGTTGTCTTGCTATAGTTCTGAGAACTATGGGGACAGAAGTGTCCCCATTCCTGTTTCTATAATTTCAGTCCTCTCACCTCTGTTTTGGGGAAGCTAATAACTGTTCTGAAATTTGGCAGTTCTACTGTGATGTAGATTTCCCAAACCTAAACCCACTGAGATGTTTTGCATTGAAACACAAAGTCCTTTACTGTATCATTCATATTAATTCTCTCTGCTGTACAAGAGAGTTGTGTAGCTTTGTGCTTTTTAGCTAGACAGCACATCAGCATATCATTGCTTAGGTCTGAAGCACAGAACTGCTTCATACATACTAGTGGAGACCTTACCTTTTGATTTGTATGCAAACACAGGTGTGACAAGTTCCATTTTTCTTCTAGACTCTCTGAAAATGTTTAGCATTAGTTTTGTGAATAGACTAACTATACCCAAATGAAGAGACTTTATAGTTTTCTTAATTTCTGAACAGAACTGTAGTTGCAATGTCTACCTTATGCTTGCATCAGTGAGCCTCAGGTGTGTGATTTCTTCCCCTCTTTACAACAGAAAATCAAACAACCTTAAGTATAGAAATACTTGTCTGGTAGAAAGTACAAGTTTTATGTAATCCTGTTCTCTCCTTATGTTTCCTAATTTTTAGATTACGCCAGAGTATCTTCAAAGTGTTTGTGTTCGCTTGTTTAGCAATCAGATGAGACAAAGTGTAGCACATAGTATTGACTTCACAAGGCCTGGAACTGTAAGTATTAATGTTTGGGGTTTTTACAGTAACTCTCTCGAAAGACAATACCACTTAAGCTGTATATTGAACTACAATTGTGAGAAAGTAAAGGCAAAACATAATGTGTCCAAGCTTGTGTAAGAACATAGCAATACATAATGTTTTGTTGATCTCAAATGCTGGTGAATGACATGGTTACACAATCATAGCTGCATAAGTATGATTAATTCTGTGGTTATGATAGCAGTAAGCTGTGTATCTGTTAAAATGCTAACTGAATGTTGGGGAAAAAAAACCAAACCCTAAAACTAATATCCTGAGTGTGGTTTGTTAGCACATCTTAGCCAATTCAATTCAGCTAAAAAGTGGTGGTGGTGTTGCTCAGCTCTGGACACATGCTCTGTTCCTTTCTGCTGTCAGCGATGCTTCTATAACCCTGGAGTGACTTGGCTTAGCCAGGTAAAGGACAAGCATCAGACAGGATCATGAGAGCAAATGGTGAAAACAGGAGGAAGGGAGGAATTCCCTTTTTTGTGCGAGTTAGTTGTTAGATGAGCAGTTAGATGACATGCCTAAGCCACCTTATTGATTTACGTGATGGGCTTTAATCCCATATCCTAGGATCTTTGACCTTATTGATGAGCAGCTCAGGATGCCTAGGGTTTTTTTCTTCCCACTCCACCAGCCTCTTGTTCCTTTTCAGATGGCTGCAGTATACCTGGGCTGCTTTTGCCCATCAATGTTCTGCTCAATCTCTTTTGCCTAACTGGAGAGGGAGCTTTTTTTGTCCAGCAGCAAAACCAGCTAAGGATAGTTTCTCGTGTCTGTTTAACTGTGCCTGGGGATGTGAAATTTTAAATGACGTAATGATAGTGTAAGAGCTGTTCAGTGGTACAGCCTTTTTTCATACCTAGCTTGTTCAATTTTTTTCAAATAAGCATTAACATTAAAAGTACATTAAAACATTTTAATATTAAAATATTGTGTGCCACTGCTTTACAAAGACAAACCAAAGTCATGAACTGTGCTTATTATTTTTGCCATGGCAGACATTCATGTATACATAACTTTGTAGTAGGAGAGCTTTGTGAAGTGTCAAAGGAAAAGCAGAAGAAAATAAGATTGTTGCTCCTTATTCCAGCCAAAGTTTTTAACAACAATGACGCTATGGGTACATTTTGTTCCTTTTGAAAATCTATTACAGAAAGATGAAGAGATAATAAAAATGTTCCCTTTTCTTTTGTATGTGCTAATATTTTCAGAGATAAATATTATTCCTTGTTGCTCTTCAAGCTGTTTTAAATGCCCTCACTTCTCTGTTAATGATGAGAACCCCTTTCTCTGACTTGTCATGTATTTAGGAGGTGCACTCTTAGCAGCTTTTGCAGGCTGCATATCCCAGGGTTTCAGGAAGGAACCAGGCTCTCTGTTTGCCTGATGCCTCAACGTTAGGGGTTGTCTGTAACTCCTCTTTCCTCAGATTTACACCATGTCTGTGCTGCGTGGTTACGCCATCTCCCACACCATAGGGTACCCCTCCATCTTTCTTCTAACCAACAATTTTCAGAGGTTTTTTCCCCTCTTTCCCTGCCAATGGCTTTCCAAGATAATGCTTTATGCACTCTATTAGTCTTCCACATTTTTGCCATCTGATGTTGGGGTTGTGTGTGTCTCCCATCTCCCCTTCCCTGTACTGAGAGCTTCCATTCTTTACAGCCACATGACATCTTCTTTCAGTTCCTGCTCTCTGCTTGCATCAAGGCTTCTCTTCTTCTGCTATGCTTTCAAGGTCCTCCGTTTGCCCAGTGTTTCACTCTTATTATTTCTTTTCTTCTATCCTAAGCTGATCCTCTGATCTCTTGAACCCTTTTGGGAAGGGGGCAGAGGGAAGAGTTTCATCCTTATGCAAGATGCTGATTTGTTTCTTTACCTGTTCTGCAGAGAGTGCAGAAGTGGCTGAAGCTGTGTCTTCATTGATAAAAGCTGGGTGGGTTATTGCTAGACTGCATATGTCTTTCTGTCCCCCTGTCACATATGCTATTTTAGCACAAACGTCTGTCCTTGTATGGTTTAGCCCTTAGGTATAGGCATCTGTTTCCTTCTCTGTGAAGAAAAGATTTTTAAAAGCTTTAAGAACAATAAGTGATCATTGAAGAAGAGGGTAAGCAGCAGAGCATAAACACAATATTTCAGCCAGAATCTCTGTTACTGGAGGTTTTTAAGAAATAGGTAGACAAACAGTTACCTTTTTCCAGGAATCTTTGTTGCTTGGCTGCTCCTCCAGGACAGATTAAATGACCGATCAAGCTCTCTTGCAGCCATACTTTCTCTGTTTCTTTATACTAAAAGATGCTCAACTGTGAAATGACTGTTGATCTTATGCATCATGTTTACTTACTCTTGCTTCTCTAAAAGTATCTCTAAAAATATTTCTGCTCCAGAAGCACCTTTGCCACTATACTTATGCCAGTATAACCACATTAGCACAGTCTCCAGCTATTTAGGTAGGTCAGAGAAAAGAGGATTTGGTGGTGATGGATTTTTTTTCCCTCCTGGAAGTAAATTTTTTGCCTCCCTTCTCAGGGAGGAAATTGTCCCAAATTAGCCAGGTTAAGCTGAGTAAAGCTGTGTTTTTCTGGCACAGTTTTAGCTATTTTTATACTAGGCTTTAGTAGCATAACTATTTCTGTGTGATGTTATGGCTCCTTTACCCACGCTGTTTGAGTTAGCTCCTGTGCTGGCAAAGCTCTCTGATGAAGGACCAGGACAGCTATAGCAGTGATTCTGTTTAGATCTAGGGTTTCTCAAGGTCACTTCTTGACAGTGAGGTTGTAGTAGCTACTGTGGTTGAAATCTAATTTTGTTTCTATAAGCAGACTCACACACTCAGACTGTCTGAGGTATTAGTAAAGTTTTGGAGGGCTAATCACAGTCTTTGCTTGTAGACCTTTACTTCATCATAACTAAGTTTCCTCATTCTTTTGTCCACACTTGATTGATCATATTTTCTTCTTTATTTCCCATGTAGGGAGTTCCGGTTTTATTACATAAACATGTAGAAACACAAATAAGTATAAGAAGAAAAAAAAATATTATATATATATATCCCATCTTCTGAGAAGAAAAATGAGCCTCTTTCCTCATCATCCTAAAATATTTCTAACAAATCCCTGACTCTGTTGATCCAGGAAGACAGACGAAATGGACTAAAAGTCAAATTCTGACTGTTTGCCACTGGGCTGCTAAGGCATCCCATTACTTTTTCTTCAAGGATTCCAAATACCTCATTGTTACACACATAGATGTTACTGTTCTGTCCTTAAGTGGTTTCAGGTTTTTGCATAAGTTTCGGAATAAAGCTGGAGGCATCATGACCCCAACTAAGTAGTAGCATGAGTTTGCAGCATCTGTGCTGGATTTGTATTGGAAGGTCCCTTCAGTTTTTGCTCATAACTAGAGATGCTGGAGTGTGGTCTTTCCAGCTGCTCCGTTTCACAAACCTCCTGCTGTAAGAGGCAGTCACCTGTATAATTGTAGAGGCAAGAGACTAGCAGAGGGGCAGCACACATCGTTGTGTAGGCAAGATAAGTGAGACGTTTAAAAAAAAAAAAAGTCAATGCTTAAAGAATTTTGGCAGGCATTAAATGTGGTGGCTTGGGGTTCTTTTCCCCTCACTTTGCCTTGAGTATTCAGGATTTGACCATATCTCACTGACATCATCAATGTCAGGACCGAGCCCTTAAATAAATTAGTTTTGGCAGATCAGTATCTCTAAATAGATAAGCAAAAAAGAACATCGCTAGCAAGGAAATTACTTTTTTTGTTGTACTGACATGGCAGCTTTAAATTTCTCCCACTTCTCCTTAGGGGATGAGTGCATGTGCATTACATAGTTTGGAAGGCGGAGGTGCTTGAGTTCAGAGTCAGCTACACTGGCACAACTCAGGGGACAATCCAGGTTTGGGAGCAGGTTCTGACAGCAGATAGTTCTAAAGCTGCACCATTCTCTGAGACGTGCACTTGAGCTCTACAGTATATTTTGTTAAATCAGCTACACTACACTGGTAGTTTTAATTTATACTGGGAAGGAGGGCTATACCAGTGCTGTAACTGAAATGGAGTACTGCCCAAGGAAATGAAAGAGTATGCCTTGGATTATGTCTTTGGTAGCATTATTTGTCTGCAGACTTGATTTTGTTGCCAGTGCATTGTACTCTGTGCTCAATTTTTAATGTCAGGAAAGTAATATTGTGTAATATAAAGCCTTGAGGTGCCAGGCTTTGAAATTACAACAAAGGTAGCATGTGTCATTTACTAATGTGTGCTGTTATTGTACAAACATCAGCTTCCTGGTTTGCCCCCTGACCATGGCAGAAGGCCTGTCCTTTCATACTGGAAGAAATCTGTACTGGGAGGACAAATCCAGAAACGAGTCTTTCTTACCAAACTGGCTTTAAGACCTGAGGCGATGATGTCTCTTAACCAAAAGACTTTCCCAGTGTAATCATACCCATGAAATCTTACTTAGCAAGGTCTTCTGGTGTTGGCTGTTGCTTTCTGCTCTCCGATAAGCTGCCTTGGGTCTCATTCTCTTGCAGAGCAACTTCATGCCTCTTGCCAGGTCTGTGACCTCCTGGGTCAGCTTGTGACCCCAATCTACAATCCATTTACAGGATGTGTCTGCTGCATGTAGTGAGAGGGAGGCCACACTACTGTGTTACAGTTGGGACACGTTTCCAAGGCTTCTCTAAAGCCCTGGTTTGCTACAAGGCTTTTTTTCCTAGCTGCAGCTGGATGATGTCACCATCTTCCGTCATGTAATTTGGCATGTCTGGTCCTGAATTGTGAGAGAAGAAATCTAAGTGAATTGTCAGAGCAAAAGTTCTAGATCTAAGAATAGGAGGTCAGAGCACCAGGTCTGACAAGTTGAGGAAGCATTCATTTGAAGATTTAGTCAGATTCCTGACTTTCTAGTGTTCATTTGGACAGGGAACTGATGTGAGTAGTGGTGGTAAGTTGGAAAAGAGTAGTTTTAAATACAGTCCCTTACATCTTTCATACTCTTGAGATAACTTAAGTTGTACTATTTTTTCCTTTTTTTTTTTTCCCTTTCTTTCTTTCTAAATGATTTGTCTGGTGGATAAGAAGCAGGGGTTATAGTTTTTTTGAGGCCTGCAATATTCTATTTAATACACATCATGAAGCCAAGAGGATTCTGGCTCTTTATCACTGAAGTGTTGTACATTCATTCCCCATTCAAAGTAGCTCTTAAGCATAGGCTCTAGTCTTAAACCCATGAATAGATTTTCTGATTCAAATTAAAAGTACACCTTCCTGGAATTTTTTGGATTAGGGGTAATGCAATATGATTCGCTAAAATTTGGATTAAAGGGAAAACAAGAACTGCTTCTTCAGATGCACAGTCTCTGTCAATAGTCAAGATGTGTGTGTTAACCACTGGAGAATCTTTCCGTGACTAGAAAGCTGTATAGTTTTTTGCATATATTGCTCCTGTGACATGGAATAGAGTAAATGCCCATTTTGTTTTTACTGCTATTAAGTCGGGTTATATTTACCTGTAGCTACAATTAGTTGAATTAATGTTCCTTGCAAGTTTTAGGTCTCTCTTGGCACAACTCTTGAAACTGTGGAAAACTTTTTTTTTTAATTTGCTGGTCTGTGCTTTTTTTCCCCAAACATGCTTTTTACTGCAAATGTGAACATACCATCAAGCTGTAATTCTGTTTCTCAATTGTGAAACAGCTTTCTGTACCAGGAGACCACATGAAAACTAGGAGACAGAGTAACAGGAGCTGATGAGTTTTTTTGTTACCCTGAACCATTCAGAGTAGATTCACCAAGCAATGTGCACACTACAGCAAACAACATCTACCCTATGCAAGCTTTTCTTAGAATTAAATATATCAGTCTTCTCCATCCCTGTCCATGGGATAATTTTTATATGTTACCACTTACGTATGGTAAAGAAGAAACAAAACTACCTCCTTATGTAAGCAAAGAGAATTTCTTTCTTTCTGCTGTTACAGTATATGATGCCTTTTTCAGAAGTTGCTGCAGGTGATACAAATACCTGCAGCATCTTGGGCAGTTTTTTTGTTTGCATAAACTCCTCATCTCTAAAGGTAAGGTGTTACCATCATTAGACGTCTCCACAAACTTTTCCTGTTATTGTCTTCAAATCATAGAATAGCCCAGATTGGAAGGGACCTGGAAAAGTCATCTGGTCCAACCTTTTGTGGTTTCCTTTAATAGTAAAACTTTCTTCTGGTGTCATCTTTGTCTTAGTGCCTACATGCGTTTTTGTTGTCTCAGATCACGCATTGTTGAAATGTCCTCCTTATATGATATACAAATTATCTCCTGGTTTCTTTTGCTTACTTATTGGTTTCTATCGATGTTGTCCTTTGTCTTAAATTTCATTTTAAAGTTTTAAATGTCTTCACCAGGAACTGTCTGTATGTGTGTATAGCACTGTGAAAGTTAAAATACTTATTCACATCAGGGAATTCTGAGTGTGATGGTAATAAAAAGAATAATGTCAGATTTAAAAAATTCATTAAAGAATAGAACTTTATTTTCTGCTCACAGTGAAGAGTGGCAAATTTCTTAAACCCTCTGTATAAGCTGTGGTTGTCTGTTTAAGATGAACCTGCTAAATACAGTGTTTATGTGCTTATTCATCTGCACAAATATGTCCTTTAAAGAGAGTATTGGCAGGTTTGCACAAAAAGACTAGAAGCAGAATAATTAATGTTGGTCTTATTTCATTGTGTTGAACTGTGTACTTTTATTTTGAACTAAGACTGTTCTTCTTAGATACAAAGGTGTTCTAAGTTAAATATTTTAGTCTAATTAAAGAGAACATGGCATATTTTGTACTGAACTACTCAAACCATGAATTATCACCATTTTTTATTTTAGTAGCTCCATCCTAGCTTTCCTTCCAGAGACTTTTTCTTAATTTATTCGTGGAGCCTTTAGGGATGAGGAATTGATAACACTGCTGAAACACCTTAAACTGTCTCTCTCAGCTTTCACTGTGTGCTGGTGAGAAACTCCAGCCAAAGCAAGTATGGAGACTGCTTGCAGCTGCTTTCTCAGGAGCTGAGGTCTTCTGATCGATACCACATTAATTGGTATCGCTCTCTTAGCTGCTTCAGTGTAGTGAACAATGGAAGCCATATATTCACATAAGTGTGTCAAAGCATGGTATGTAGCTATTTTAACTGAAGGTTATAATGGAATAATGTGCAGGCTAGATATGTTTGCCAGGTGTTGAAAGGAGAACTTTGAATGTAAATATATCACAAGAGAGACTTGCTGATTTCAGTCCTAAAACATACAAGTGTGTGAGGATTGGGAGAAGGTGCTTATACTTCTTTATTTATTTTTTTTTTGCAAAGCTAATAGTCTGTTAATTTTTAGTTAATTTTGATTTGTTGTTTTTCTAAAAACTGTGCATTTCTCTGTGATTTATTTCTGTTAACTTGTGTTTTTTTAATCTTCTTTATTTTAATGTGTGCCTGTTTGCCCATAAAGGGATATTACTCTATGAGCCCTTGTGATGACGGATATGTAAGTGTCTATATCTTTATATCCTTTCACATTGCCTCCTGCAGTCTGTCATGGTCTATATTTCTCTTCATTTCACAATGTATAACAATTTTCCATGCATTTTAACTTGTCATGACATTAACTGTATGGTTTATGAAGAGCCAAAAAATGTGCAAGGCTTGAAATTTCTGTATGGAGAACAGAAGTTCTGAGTAACCTTATGGCTTCATAATACACATATGCAGCATGTCAGCAAAAGAGCATCTTTGCCCACAACGTTTACGTGAAATGCAGCTTTTTATAGCATGCAGAAAGCAGTTGTTTCTTCCCCATGAACATCACTGTATATAGCATATGATGTCTTTGAAGTGTGCCAACACCAGCTGATCCCACAACACCTTTGAGAAAGCAAATAAATATTGCTTAAGATAATACAGCAAATTAAGTTGTGCCCTTCAGAAGTGTGTCTTATTTTAAGTATTTGTATTTTTAATTTGTAACATGAAAGTGTCTTTCCGTAGTAAAGATTACAAAATTGTTTCTTACGATTAAAATGGATCCTCTTTCATGGAAAAATGAAAACAAAACAGTATTCTGTGTACTGCCTGTGACTTCTGTAACCCAGATGGCAGTTTGTACTCTGGCAATATTACAAGTGCACCATAAGTATCTAATTTTGCCCGTAGTCAGTGCATTCTTTGCAAAGGGAGGAAATAAGTCTACTTCTAAGTAACTCAGTATGTAATCAATTCATAAAAGTGATTGACACCAATTCTGAAACATATCAGTCATTATTCTACTTTAAAATAACCCATATTTATATTTTTCTGCTTTCTTTGGGTAAAACAAGATTTCACCTTTTAAGAAAACTGTACTTTGTTTCAAATGTATTCCTCAGCTGGAATTACAGTAACCCCTGTCTGTGGGCACTCAGCTTCCCACTTAAAGCAACATTTTGTTTTGAGAAATAGTCATAGAATTATTGAATGCAATGGACTATTCCATATTAGAATACATTCTAATATGTAGAGAATGCAGAGAATACATTCACTTGTGTTAAAAGGTCACCTGTAGCAAGCAACCTTTTCCTATTGATGATGTGAATGGTCATAATGGCCACCTTTTGCTTGGAATTTAGCATTCTGTTCCCTCTCATAATGGTCTGTTTTGAAGTTGACCACAGATGAGTAATTATGAATGCAATGGTCTTTGCTGCAGAAAAGATTTGCCCTTATGCAGGTGTAGCCCTAGTTATATGTAACGTTATACAATGTAGAATGCAATAACTCTGCAATAACGCAAAGTTGTTTATAAACTTTTTTTAAAGGTATCTGACTCCAATTGTGAGAGATTTCTTGAATACATATGTAAACTTCAGCCTCCCCTCACTGTTTATATATAGTTTTTTATTCTTCTTCTGACATTTTGTCCTGTCATTACATTATCACATAGTACTACAGTGTGACTTTTTTATGGGCACTTTAGATGTCTTAGAGAACCTGTTTTATATGCCAAGTGGAAAGTTTTCATAACAGCATATCTCTAGTATAAGTAATAAAAAAAATAATTAAAAACACTTACAGATCTTCTTATGAAATAAGTTTGCGTAGCTCCAGTAAACCTGCCAGGTTACACAAGCTCAGAGTCTAACCCATCGTAGGCTGCGTGTAGAAGTCTTGTTACCATTAGCATATAACAAATGAGCTCAACATAGATTTGTGAGTTCTAATGATAGGTACAAATTTGCTCCAACTTTGGTTTTACTCTTCGCATATTTGCCACATACCTTTGTTATTAATTCGGAATCTGCATTGAATTTACACTGAATTCTTGTAGCACATTTTCATAGTGGTAACTGAGGATGGAATCCGGCTTTCGACTTTAGCCTTCAGCATATAATGAATATATACATCAAACAGCAACGTGGAGTTGGTTTGAATACAGGGCTACAGGATTTGATAAAATCAATTGTGGTTTTGGCTTGCGCATGGAATGCATCTGTTTTCTTTTATAAATATTGATTTATTTTTTTTTTTCCCCTTTGAACTTTGTTTTATTCCATGCTGTTCATATTCATGCCTCGCTTCATTCAAAAATGAAGGGCTGCCATCTGTGGCTAATCTGCATTGTGAGAGAATTACTCGACTTAATATGGCACCTGGTTTGGCTTTGGCAAGAACCAAAACAAACAAGTCATACCCCACGGTCCTACCAGAATGACCTATGCTTGGGCTGTTCTTTTCTTGTGCTTGTTTCTCTTCCTTTCATTAAAACACCTAATTTCTGCATGTGTTACAATTATGACAAATGGTTCTGTCTCAAGATAGGTTTTGCATGAAAAGTATCTTGTGCAAAACTAAATCCATGAATGTTGGGAGTCATGTATTGCAGATGAGTCATGTATGCCCCATGTTCTTCACGCTCTTCAATTTACTGGGAATTTCAGGAATACCGTTACTCAAAAGCTTGAATTAGTATTTAACCTGTTCCAGGAAAGGTAAGACTGGGGAAAGAGCTTGGGAGAAAATGCTGAGGAAATAAAAGGTTTTTAATCTAAGAAAACTGGTATCAAAGAGAAGCTATGTAAACTTGGCTGATTTGAGGCACCATCTGGTGGCTGACATGTTGGATGTGTAACGAGGAAGTTACTTGTCTGCAGTGCCTTTGACTGTGTTTGCCTTTCAGTCCGTGGCCTTGGATTCATCACCTGGAGATGAAGATCATGATGTTTCTACTAACCTTATAAGAATATTAAGAATTTAATTACTATAGAGTGCTTTGAGGGCTATGAATGCACAGTGCTGATGGTTTTACTTTCTCTCGTCTACTTATTTAAGTGCAACTGTTATAGATAATTCCTAACTTTCCTGCATCCAAATACTCTCTCTCAAAAACACAGTACAGTTGAAGTTTTTGCACTATTGCCACAGAAATGACAGGATATTGCAGTTCAGCATTTAGATTTGAGTATGAACATCAGGAAAGAGAATAACAGATCTGTGAGGATCAATAAGACAAAAGGCCTAAGTGGGTTCTGTTCTGCCCGCTTCCAGACTTCAACACTAACCTTTTCCTCAGTTAAATGTGTCCCTTTGTTCCTAAAAATAATTTTAAAAGGCTTCATGTTTTTATGTGTATCTGCAACATGGAAGACCATGTTCAAAAGCATGTGGTTAAAGTTTGAAGAACTTAAAAAGAGTTTTGTTATTAATTTGGTGGTAGGGCGGGTTTTTGTTCCCGAGAATCTCTTGCTTTTGCTTTTCGTGGTAGAAACGTGTTGAGAGGAGTGAGGGCTGGTTCACCTGGCACTCCCACCAGGAGTAATGCATGTGGAAGCTTGGCTTTGAATCTGCTGTGTACAGAGATAATGATGAAGACGATGACCTTTTTCCACTGGCTAGATTATATGTCTTCAATGAAGTACGTGTGCTGATGTAAGTAAGCCCAAGAGCTGATTTGTAGGACCCAGCTGTATTTGAGGTGTGGTTTTCCTTTTGTTAAAGCTAATGGCAAGTCAAGAACTAGAGCTTAAGGCAGATACTTAACTGGGTAAATATCCTGAGATTGAGACATCTCAGATCCCTGTCAAAGAGGAGAAAGGGAAACAAGTACTACCTAGTGAAATGGAAAGGAGGCCGAAGTGTATTTGCTGTAGTGAGTTGCCTGCTGGTGAATTGATGATGCGCATGTACCCTTCCAGCTTGAATGGGACAAGGGGCTTTGTGAGGCAGAGGAGAACACTCTGCTTAAGGAATGGGATTATTAAACCAAGCTAAAATGAAATCTTAGGATGGGTCTCTATTTCAGTCTTAATTAGAAATGTTACTGTGAAGGAAGCCATGAAGTTTTCAACAGTGTTGGTTGCATTCCCCAGCCTTAATTTCCACCTGAGTCCATAGCCCAGTGTTTCCTATTGCCAAGACTGTTGCTTCCAACTGGCCAAATCTGCCAACACTAAAAATGAGGCGTGAGGCTGGTACAAACCATTGTGGCCTGCCGGTGGGGGGGGATGTCAGCTCCATCTCTGTCCTGGGACAGGCGTCCCTTGATGCTGCTGCTGCAGGAGGCAGCAAAAGCAGCCAAGGAATGGGTGCAGAGGTGGTGCCGGCCGGGCTGACAGGGGTCTGGGAGCGAGAGCTGAAGAGGTCATGGTATGAGGAAGGGAAAGGCTGGCAGGGTAGTGGGGCTCTGAGGTGTCAGGGGTGCCGCATGTCTTTCCTCTTTAAAAACAAGAATAAAAAGGTGAAAAGTTGAGACTCTATTTTAAGAGTTAGCCTGGATGTTAAACTGAATGATCAGCACTCAGCAGTGCTGTATTTGGATCACTTGTTTGAAAAATTAGACTGATTGAAAATGTCTTCAGACCCATTTAGCAATAGATGGAGAGTGCGCCATGCTGTCCCTCGGCACGCTGCGGGGCTGAGTGCTTCACAGGGGGCCTCAGCTGTCTGACCCGAAGCAGGGCAGGCCCTGGAATCACAGCCCTACGAGCCACAGGAGAGCTGCTGGGTTGCGTAACTGCCAAAAAATGACCACTGAAGAAATACAATTCTCTAGCAATATTTTACTGCAATCCTTGTTCTCTTAAAATTACTTAGAGGCCTAAATAAATTCCAAACCAGGAAAATGCTTGTACCAGAGTTGTTACTGTACTGTATCAGCTGTTGTTAACTTATTTTGCAGAATTATTCTATCATAATCAAAAACTAAGTCTGTTTGGTTTATTTGTATGGTGGTTGTGCTTCTGATTGTTTAATTGTAAAATAATTTTTAGCTCTTGCACACTGCCATTCATTGGTAGATCTCAAAAAATGGCTTATTCAAGGGGTTGATGTCTGTATCTGCTTTCCAAATGAGAAAAATTGAGACCCAGAGATGTGAAATTAGATGTTTAAATTCTGTCTGCAGTCAGCAGCTGAATCAGGACTCTCCTGAGACCCAAACTGATGTCTTACTTAGTATGCCATACAGGATGGATACAGATTAGTGTACTTACGACTAACCACGATCATGTAGATGTAGATGAAGATAAGAAATCTCTGCCTTTACCATGTTTGCATTCTTTCTGCTTGTCAGTAGTGATGACTGTAGTCAGTTTCAGAAGAGAAGGCAAACTAGCCCTGAAAACTTTACCCATTTCTGTTTTGCCTCATTGAAAACTGATGTAATATGAACTGCATCCCTATTGTTTTCCCAGAAACACCAAAAGCCTCAGAGAGCTTCCTTCCTCCTGTGCAGGTTCTAGACTGGAAAACTTAGTTCTGATCAGAAAACCAAGTGCTGGACAAGACTGCTCTCCATCCTGGTGGTCCAGCCCTCAGAGCTCCAGTGTAGGGTCTGCCTCACCATGTGGTGCCTTTGTGGTGTAGGTAGACAACAGAGCCAAACCGTACTAAATGCTTTGCTGTGCTTCATCTGCCGGCTTAAAAAAGTAATTTGGTAATTAATAGGACTGTTATGTTGTGGCTGTTGTTTAGTTGGCCTTTATTTAGTAAAGCCTTTGACACTGTTTCCCATGGCCTTCTCCTGGAGAAATTGGCTGCTCACGGCTTGGGTAGTGAATGCTTTGCTGGGTAAAAAACTGGCTGGATGTCTAAAGCATTGTGGTGAATGGAGTTAAATCCAGTTGGCAGCTGGTCACAAGTGGTGTTTCCCCAGGGCTCAGTATTGTGGCCGGTTCTGGTTAATATCTTTATCACCCACCTGGATGGGAGGATGGAGTGCACCCCCAGTAAGTCTGCAGACAACACCAAGTTGGGTGAGGGGGTGTTGTAGGATGGCTCTGCAGAGGGATCTGGACAGACTGCATCGATGAGCGGAGGCCAATGGTATGAGGTTCAACAAGGCCAAGTGCCAGGTACTGCACTTGGGTCACAACAAGCCCCAGCAGCACTCCAGGCTTGGGGAAGAGGGGCTGGAAAGCTGCCTGGCAGAAAAGGACCTGGGGGTGTTGGTTGACAGCTGGGCGGATATGAGCCAGCAGTGTGCACAGGTGGCCAAGACGGCCAACAGGATCCTGGCCTTCGTCGGGAATAGTGTATGCAGCAGGACTAGGGCAGCGATCATCCCGCTGTACTCAGCACTGGTGAGGCCCCACCTTGCCTACTGTGTTCAGTGTTGGACCCCTCACGCCAAGAAAGATGTTGAGGTGCCGGAACGTGTCCAGAGAAGGGCAACAAAGCTGTTGAGGGGTCTGGAGCACAAGTGTTATGAGGAGCGGCTGAGGGAACTGGGGTTGTTTAGCCTGGAGAAAAGGAGGTTGAGGGGAGACATTACTGCTCTCTGCAACTGCCTGAAAGGAGGTTGTAGCAAGGTGGGGTTCGGTCTCTTCTCCCAAGTAACAAATGGTAGGACAAGAGGAAATGGCCTCAAGTTGCGCCAGGGGAGGTTTTAGGATGGATGTTAGGAAAACATTTCTTCAGAGAAAGGGTTGTGGAGCATAGGAACAGGCTGCCCAGGGAAGTGGTGGAATCACCATGCCTGGAGGTATTTAAAAGACGGGTAGATGTGGTGTTGAGGGACATGGGTTAGTGGTGGTTTTGGCAGTGTTAGGTTGGATTCGATGATGTTAAAGGTCCCTTCCAACCTAGATGATTCTATGATTCTACAGTTCTACAACTTCTTCCTGCTTGATCTGATTGATTATTAAAAATCTGAATGTTTATGTAGTTGGAAATTTATAAAATCTTACAAAATCTTACACTTACTAGAAAGTTTCATCTGTGTGGAAGGGGGATGCATGTATCTCTACAGATTATATATCCTTTAGTTGAATTTTGGTTGGAGCAAATGTTTTTCTTTCTAAAACAGCAGAGAAGTGGTGGGTAAAAAGTACTTTGCTGGGAAGCAGAGAGCGTCTGCGTCTGTACGTGGAGACATCTATTTACTCTTAGTGACCTGGTCTATTTCTTCTTTCACTGCTGTTCTTTGTCTCACCTTCTCATCCTCAAGGGCTGTTATTTCTGTTGCTTTAACATACTACAGTCACTTTCCTCCCTGTTTGCTTTAATGGAGGAGGGTGCTGAGGAAATCCACAAAAACGATTTGTGATTTCATTCCGCACTCAAGTACAAGATGATAGGTTTTGACCAGGAAAACAGTTTTGTTTAAACAAAAGTTAACTTTTTATATTTTTCAAAGATGCTAAGGAAAATGAATACAAATGAATGAGAGGAAAACAGTTTAGGTAGATATGATACTTTGAAAGACTTTTCTATTGTGTAAAATAAACTATGATCTGAGAACTGCTGTCAAGACAGGTTAATTTTGAAGTGTATGACCAGCTAATTTTCTATTGTGTACAAGTCATTCATTGACTTAAACAAAGTATAAAATGCTTTCCAATGTGCGTATAAGCTTATTTCACATCTAAGAGAGTAGTTCCTTGTATTATGAATGATATTCACGAGGTAGTGTTCAAGAATATGTCAGCTGGTGTAATTCAATATTCTCTATGGTATTTCATGCTTTTTGTCTCCTAAATCTCTCAGTTTTAAATCTGACAATAGATGTCGATTATATAGCTCCCATTGAAAGAGGCTAGGTTAGAAGAGAAGACTGGTTTTAAAGGCATAAATGGTAATGAGATATTTTTTAGAAAGTGAGTAGGGAGATCAACACAAAGAAATGACACCGAATATTCTGCGAATATGGCACATAGTTGACATCAGAATGCATGATATGAAGCACTCTTATGCCAGAATTGCTGCTTCTTGGCTCATGTACAATTCACTCTAGCAAAAAATATTTACTGAAGCAGACAGCTTTTATGTGACGTTCATATTTTTAAGTTTTCACTTGTGCAGCAGTGGTGACTGCATATGCTCTGTGTCAAACTGCATCAGAGAGGAAATATCCAGGTTTAAATTGAACTTATCCTAGGCAGAACCACTGAGAATGGTATGCTGTTCCGTACCAGTTTTATCCAATGCTAGAATAAACAGTCTTTCTTTTACATATTAATAGTTATATATAGGGATATACTTTAATAGCTACAGGCACTCTGATAACATTAGTGTCAAAGCAGAGAATTGTAGCAAATTTGGATGCTGTAATACATGGTATGTCTCCAGTGAAATATTATTGCCGCTTTCAGGTATTAACATTTTTTAAGTCAATAAATGTGTTTAAAAAGCTCTTTGTCTTCCTTAATGGGTTTTGTATGGTAGTTTCTAGTCCCGTTTTTTCCTTTTATTTTTTTTAACTTCTTCGAGTATAGGTAATTTTTGGAGTATGACAGTGAAGATAAGATAGCCAGATCATAACAAAAGAGGTTTTTACCTGTGAAACACTTTAAGGGAAAAGAAAGATAAACATTGATGTTTTAGCTTTCTTTAGCTGGGTTTCTATTTTGCAACATAGGTTTTACAGGAAAAGAACTGCAGAACGTCAGTGAAAGAATTCACTGTGGACCCCATTAGTAACATTGTTGGTGTGAAATTTAGACTAATCTGTTGTGATTTCTCTTTTTCTTTCTCCTTCTGATCCAGGCTTCCACAATGTTAAGAGCATCTTTAGCCCCTGCGTAAGTATTTATTGCTGAGCTTCATTTATTTTTGGTAGGGAGGAGGAAGAGGGGTTAGTAAACTGAAGTGCATTGCCAGTTGTCTGCAAATGGGAATCACGCATCCTCTGTGTGCTTCCTCTGATCTCAGTGAACATTGTACGCAAATATTGTGTGATCTGTATTCTTCTCTTGGGCAGGTTCAGTAACATCCTAATTTCAGCAGGATGTTGCTAACCCAGTAAATCTGCCACTCCACACCTGTGAGTTGGTTGCTGTATTTTCTTAACTGTTTCCGCACAGTACAGTCTTGTTGTTGCAAGTGGTTGCTTCTCACAAATCCAGGAAAAGGGGGAATCAATAACATGGGTTTTTGTGTGCTTCAAATTTAAATTTTTTGTGACTGACTAACTTTTTGGCTTATAAGCCAAGATAAAATCGAATAGAGATAATATATCTGAGGTGAAGGTTTTATTAAATGTTCTGATCCTTATGTTGTTTACAAGATCATTAAAGGGACAATTATACATATAACATAAAATTTGTTTTGAAAAGTGGTAGGGTAGGAAGACGGGAGCAAAAATTGTTTAGTGGAATGTATTTCAATATTAAAATTAAAGCATTGACTGGAAGCAATTTATTAGTTGAAACTTCTATTGCAGTGTTAAAACTCAAATAGCAAGATAGTACTGGTGCATGGAAAATGGTCCTGTATTAAGTCTTATGTTAAGCTAGCATAGTCCCACCTGTAAAAATCCATTCAGCCTACCACCTTTGCCTTGGAGAAGACATTTCTGTGTCCATGAGGGCACAGAGGTGAAGTTAGAGCTGCAGCTTGTTACTCTGTCTGTTTATAACCATGTACTAAGAGCCACAATCTGCTGCCTTTATGCTCTTGTGACCCACACAGGGCAAAGAAGAATGTCACTGTACCAGTTTGTGCCACTGGAAAGCTCACGTCATCAGTTAGCTAGTGGTCAGAGTTTAGCGTCTGCGAGTTATGATGGTAAATGAGTTGCGTGCGTGGTGAAAAAATAAGTCCAGATTTTAAAAGTTTGCTGTTCTAACAGGGTAATAAAAGTAACAAAGGTGTAAAAATGTGGAAGCTCTTTTCCTGTAGCAGGCTTCCTGTTTTGGCTCTTCTCACCTCAGTAACGTCAGCTGCACTGAATAAGGAGAGAGAGTTTTGATAAATGTCTTTCCCATTTGCATTGTAGGAAGGTGCAGGATGTGCCATTGTTGCCCTCTTTGGATTATGAGAAACTGAAGAAAGATTTGATTACAGGGAATGATCGTCTCAAGGCCTTCTTACTGCAGGCTCTGCGCTGGGTAAGGGAGATGGCCTGTGCAGAAATAAAGAAATAGGTCCCTTCTGAAGGGGTCCAGAACTAACATTTCTCTTGTGAGCAAGATGATTGTTCTGGTGATAAGTTCAGCATTGCAGGCAACTTCTCTTTGTCAGTGAAGCTTGCTGAGGCTCTTGAGATGATGAAGAAAGCCCAGGCAGTAGGTATGTGTTGTAGCAGTGCTCAGTACTATCCCTGTCAGAGGAAAGCCAGATAGAAATTCCTGGGATCTTCAGTGGAAATAATTTCTGATGTGTTTTCAAGGAAATTGTTGTTTTAGGCAGTTCCTCTTTCCATGTATTGCCCTGATTTAGATTTATATAAATATTGCTGTATCAAAAAAACACCTGACTCTAATCACCAGTTTTCCTTTGTAATCAAGGTATTCTACAAGAGCCTACATTTTGTTTGACTCAGATCATGTAATGATAATTCAGAAAAATTAAAGGAGACAACAGGAAGTTACATTTTCCTGCTGAAAAGGAAGCTGATGGGTTCAAAATGACAAACGTGAAAGATGATAATAGTGGAATTCTGATGAAGCTTCAATGTCCATTTTCACATAAAAAAACATCCGTTGGGTCTGACCAGTGGTTCTTCTAGCCCAGTACTGTGTCTCAGGTGTTTTAGAAGAGCATAACATCTGTAGCTATTAGAGGGGCTTTTTAACTTTATGGGAAGTAATGCTGTATCCTTCCTGTATGGACAGTGATGACAGGTCCCAAGTAACAGTTTTGTAGTGGGTCACTGAGCTGAGGTCAGGTCACTTCATTTCATCTCTTTCCCTTAGATTACTGCAGTTGCATTCCTTCTTCCCGTGAGAAGAGGTTTCTCAGCTATTGGGTATCAGCACCTTTAAAATCTTCAGTGCTCATCATTTCACATTACTGTTTACTTATTTGACTGGTTTATTTTTGTTGTTTATTTCAGCGCTTGACAACATCATATCCTGGAGAACAGAGAGACACTGTTCTGCAAGCCTACATCAGTAATGACCTCCTAGACTGCCACAGCAACTGTCAGGTCAGCTGGAAAGGGTTTCCCTCCAACTTTTATGTGATATTGCTTGTTTTTATAAAGTGCTGATCGGAAAAAATTACCACTGTCTGGAAAGGGGGGGGGGTGGAAAGTAGTGCAAAAATCATGTGATACACTTAACTTCTGCATCCCAGTCTTTCAAAGCTTTGCATTACAAGAGTTCTCAGTGTAGATACAGTTCTGGTAGACAAGTGGAAGTTTGTCACCTCTCCTGGTGCTTGATGTCCACGAGCTGAGCAGAAGCCTGCTGAACCCCTTGCTTAGGAGTTAGCTCTTGCTTATCAGATGCTATGTCTCCTATTGAGTGATTATGTATTGTTAGGTAATACTTTCAATCCATTTCACTGATGTAGGATAAGAAATAAATTAGGACTTCAGTCTCAATACCTTTACAGAATATCTGATTATGCACGTGTAATAACATGTTCAACAGTATTTCCATGAATTTGGAATGGATTGTTACCTTTCTTTAGAAAGGGGAATTGCTGTTATGTTGATTTTGAAAGGTTGCTTCAGTCACTGATAATCCAATACTATTGCTAACAAAAGCGCAACTTTTTTTATTTGTAATATTGAATTTTGTGCATAGCTGAGTTCCCCAGTTATTTGACTCAGTGAGCCATGTTACATTGTGGCTCCTGTTGTCATTGCAACAGTAACTTCACTAGAAAAATTATTATATCAATGATCTGTTTTTCTCCCTGTAAATTTCTGTAAGAGGAAAGTTATGTATGAGTAATGCCTGAAGTAAAACAGATTAAAAGTAGTTTGCAGTGTGGTGTTGTTGGTAAGTTACTGAGCTGCTTTCCCACAGTTTTAGTTGTCAAACAATAGCTCTCCTATTCAGGTGATGTAACTGCATTTAAGTTCATCAACAAAACTAATAGATTTTTTTTTTGTCACTGACTAAATATTAATTTTAGATATCAACTTTAACTGATAACTGTGTTGGTTCATTATGATTCTCTCCCTACACCATGGAGCTTAATGAGCTTTTTAACAGACTGAGCTGAGGAGCTCTACTTTGCTTATTAGTTCATTTTCCACATCTCCCTCAGCCCCCATCAATAAAAAAAAGAAACTGGGAAATTTTAAATTATATTTACATTACTTAAGATATCAATATGAGTTCAAAGTTTGTGTGCTGTGAAAACTTAGTAAGGCTTTTAAAACATTATAGAAGGCTAACTTTGATTTGTCCTGCTTTGCTGAGTTTTTATGAATGTTTGCCTTCTTTTTCAGAGAAGCGTCCTCAAATTATTACATTCAAAGAGTGAGGTAGTCAGACAGTATATGGCAAGGCTTGTCAATGCTTTGGCTTCACTGGCAGAAGGTAAGAGATTTGCTGCCAAAAAAAAGCAGCATTTTCATATAATGCTGGCTTATAGGTACTTCACAAATGAACATTGCTGCATGTGGAAATTTAGAGCCTTGTTTGCACCCTCTTTCTAGGGATTCATGGTCTTTTGTTACATGCATTCAAACCAGTTTTTCAGTATCTTGAAAGTTTTCATTTTGATGCTGTATAGTCAGCATTTCTAACTTCTTTTGATGATTTGTGGTCTATGTGGGAACTTACCCAAGTACTGCCTTTAGTATAGTTTTCAGTCTCCTCATGAGGGTTAAAAAAAAAAGGAAAAAAAGGAAAAAAAGAAAAAAAATAATAAAATTCCTGTTAATTAGAGGTCCTGTAGACAGACCTGCTACCGGGCTGTGCAACACTAGTTAGTGCAGCTGCTCTTGCATCTTCCTGGTCCTCACCTGAATATATCTTTGTGCATCAGTGTTATTTGGTTGCATATATATGCAGCTTTGTATCTCTGCCTGTCCCAAAATACCCCTTGGTTTGGTGCTACTTAAGGAGATAACTATTGCTTGGAACTGGAATCTCATTTGAAGTCAGTAACAGTAGGGCGCCTAACTTTACTGAGCTCTTTGGACATCTCTGTTCTTTTCCTAAAGTATACAAAGCTGGGGTAGATCAGAAAGCACGTACTGAAAGAGCAATAGTGGATCCTGTGTGGTATAAACTTGGCAAGTGGGGGCCTCTGATGCCCCAAGTGGCTGGATTGAATGCAACTGGTCTGCTGGGCAACTCATTTGTGCAGGTTTATTTGGGTCTTGGCACAAGATTGTGGCTTGTCAAAAAGAAACTGAGGTCAATCCTGCTTATTTTTCCAAGGAGAGGGAGCTTTTCTGTCATAAGCGGATATCTCAGCATCTGTTCTTTCATCGCTTTTTGCACCAGGTCGTGTCTACCTTTCTCAGAACCCAACGTTACTGCGAATGCTGGAGGAGAGACTGAAAGCTGAAGACAAGGATTCCCTTACATGGGAGAATGTTCTGGGGGCTCTGCAGAAATTCAGCCTCAGGTGATGAAAGGACAGCACGCAGTGGTGACAGCAGGAGAGGAAATACGGGCTAGTTAGGCTCTGTTCAGGGAGGAAAGAGGAGCACTTGATTTTCCCATAACAATCATCAGAACTTCTGATGACTGATGAAAGCAGTGTCATTTATTATGGAGAAGACCTCAGTTTTGATGACTGAATTAACTTGACTTCCTATCAGCTATCAAGACTTGAGTAAATGTACATCTGCGTTGTGTGCTTTATATGTTTTCTGTAATTGAACAAACTGAAAACCTTAATGTAGAAAGTTTGGAAGATCCTACGTAGAAAAACAGAGTTGCATTACATTCCAGAGCATAAGGTTTTCATTATCCTTTCTGCAAACATTTTTCAGGGATTTCATCCTCATCCTGTTGATCCTCTTTCCTGGAGCTTTCTATGCACGGGCTGTCTTGTTTCTTACTTTTGCATTAGCAGTCTGACTCAAATGCCCACCACAAAATAAATAGCAAAAGCAGTAAAGGGCATGATGTTGCTCTCATTTATCAAATAAATATGATCCAAGAACTCTGTTTTCACAGTATTCAACCCTGAATAGTTAACTAAATGTAAGGAGGTAGATGGATGTATTTAACTCTTGTTATTTTCGTTCACGTTTCTTCTAAATTAAGACTGCAAGTGTTGGGGGGGTTTATTTGGTTTTGGGGGACTTGTTGAAGAATGAGGGCTGCTTTTGGATTTGCTTCATTTAGAACTTGTCTAGATGAAGCACATGTAAATGTGCTTTAGGTAAAATTCTGCGCTGCTTCTTGACATGATTCCTTATACATATTTGAGATGAAAGAGAATAAATTTTCACACTCTACTGCTTGAAATCCTAAACCAATCTTAGAGAATATGATTTTTCTATTAAAGCAGGTGTTGATAGTACGTGTTAGTTTGAATTTTAGGGCATGAGCTACAGAAATTTGAAAGTTTTTTACTTTCTTAAAAAAACTAGTTAATCTTACAGAAGGTTAATTCCAGATATTTGACATGAGGGACTTTTTTTTTTTTTTTTTTCAAATGTGTGGTCAGATGCTCCCTTATTTTGCTTACTCCATGCCATGGACCTACTGCAAGATCCAGGACTAAGAAAGTGTATGAGCTTTCAGGAGTAACGCAAATGCCAAGTAATAAGACTAGGAAAATACCTGCTTTGATCTTTGTAATTTAGACTTACTACCCATTAGAAAAAAAATTGATTAAAAATGGTGTTCTTCTGTAAGACCTTTCTACCAGTAAATACTACTTTTGTGTATTGTAAAGCAAGGAATATCTGTTACAGGAGATCCCAGTTGACTACCTGGCACTTTATTCAGTATATTCTTTGAAGGCAACTACAGGTTGAGTTAATACCTGATTTAAGAATCTCTAGAGAAAAGAGCAAATGGATTTCAGCAAAAAATCTCATTTGTCAAAGCAACAGTACAAAGTGCTATGGCTACCTATGGCAGAAGAGATAATTAATTTATTTTATGGGTCTGTTGTGCGTAGCTGGCTGTTTTTACAGCCAGCTGTCTTGTAAGACAATTGAAAATGCGATTTTAGGTAGAGTTAGAAGCCTTGGAAAACAATGAAGAAACTTACCTTAGCAGTTTGGAGGTTTAAAAAAACAAAACACAAAAAAACCCAGCCCACCCAACAACATTTTAGTCCTCTAACGCTATGGGAATCTGCATCTTCAATTTCTTCAGGCTTTGTTAATTCCTTAGTTTAATTGACTCTGCCAAAATGGGTAGGTTTGGGGATTTTTTTGTTGGCAAGCTAGTGTATAGCAGGTAGATGACATAGGGTTTTTATGTGCTAGTATTAGCTATAAATACATTTGAAAGCTATTTACGATGGGGTCTTATTTTTGTGGGCGTTTTGTTTTTTAATCCTAGGCGTGCGCTGCAGTCGGCAATGATCAAAGATGGGCTCATTTTCTGGCTGGTTGATGTTCTAACAGATACAGATTGCCTGTCTGATTACACGCTGGAGTATTCGGTTGCCTTGCTCATGAATCTCTGTCTGCGGAGTGCAGGTGTCTTGTATTTTGAATTACAACCTTATTCCAAGAAACGGATAGGGAAGATTGTGAATCCTTTTTTCTGATATACCTGGATTCTTTCAAGTGACTGTAATTAGTAGGTGGGACTTACATGACCGGAGGGATGTTTGAGTGTTATAATCAATGCTTTTGAGCAGATCTCTTTCCCAAGAATCCCACACTGTGGAGGTTAGCTTCACCAAAATCTCAGGAATTAAGCAGTTAATCAATGGAACCCTGTAAGATTTGATTCTTTTTTCATATCTGCATGTGAGGACTGCCATTCCTACATTCCAGGCCCACTTTTCAAAGGACACTTTATACTTGTATAAGAGATTTGTTTGTGTAAAAGAAAGTCAGAACTGAGTTGATGAGTAATGGCAAGGAGCTTAACCTTCACCTTGTGGAGTGAAATACTTGTATGCTTCTCTTGTACAATGCAGAGATTCTCCCCAAGACAGTAAGATCCTGTATATGTCCAAGAGACTTAAAAGAAGCTTAAAGTAAGTTTCCTTTTAAAAGGGAAAGTAAGGTAAGGGTGAAAAATCGACTGCTTGCCATAAGCAAAATAGTACCTTTGTTAAACTTTGTGTAGCATCCAGTCCAAGATTACAAATGTATAAATCCAGAGTAAGTCCACCGATTTCAGCTCAGTTATGCTGAGCAGAATTTGGCAGGAACAAGGCATAGTGTTGCTCCATGTAAATTATATTGAGTGCTGATTTTAAGAAGTAAGAAGCTTGCTCTGTTACGTTTTTTTTCAAGCATATTTGTGTTTTCTTCCTTTGCAGGGAAGAAAATGTGTGCAAGGATCGCAAACCACATGCTCAAAGTTCTCTCTGATCTTCTTGGCCATGAGAATCATGAGGTATTTGTACAACAAACTTTGGGCTAAGGAGAAGGTGGAAAGAAAAATTAAAGATTAAAAAAAGCAAGAAAGGAAGAAATGTAAAAAATTAAACTGGTTTTGTTTCCCTTGTTAGACCCTCATGTAATTAAGTTGTGTGAAATTTTCCTAAAATTTACAATTATGTAAATTTTATTTCATTGAGTGCTGGTCTTTCTAGACATAATTATATCTTCCTTTAACAAATGTTGGCAGCTAAGAATGAAAGTCTTTTAGATGCATAGTTATCATGCAATCCACGTGCCTTCTTGATTGCAGTTTCAGATGCTATTTAAATGTCATCTCACACCAAATCATCTCCAACTTAACTAGTTCATGAGACGAACAATGTGTGGTGCAAGCCCATTATGCAAAACATCAGGTGCAAAAAGGCAAATTTGCTAGTAGTTTTGAGGAATATTGTAAGAAAGTAGTACATCTGTGACATTCAAACCCCAATATCTTTTTATTTACCACTTCATTTAACCTGCTACTTAACTCTTTTGTGGTTTGTTTCTTTTCTGTTTCCAGACAGTTGCATCTTAGATGCTTAATTAAACTACCTCAGAGGAAAATGCTAAAAATTACTAGTTTTTTCTGCCTAATGCTTTCCAGCTCATCACTCTGATATCTGCTGTCTGCTATACAGAGCATTGCTTCAGCTGTCTCTGCAGAGGGGCACTTCTTTAACCATGGGGTAAAATTCAAGGGAAGAGAAAATGTGGGCAAATATTGTATGAGACTGAAATCATAGGAAGGGAGAATTTTTACCAGGGGATTCTGGAATGATTCCTTGATGATTGTGCAACATGTTTGGGGACTTCTTGTAAAAATGAAATATAAACTCTGGTGTCTTATGTTTATATACAATGATTGTATCATCAGGTTTTTGTCTATAACTTAAACTGAAAACAGAGAATAAATTTCAATGAAGTCTTTAGTCCGTGTTTTGTGAATTCGTAAGATCAGTAGATCAGTTCTTTACTAGCACTTTTTTGATTAAGATGAAGCTTGGCGTACGTTTATTGGACTCTTTCACTAGCTTTTGGTGTTGTGAATGATGAGAGTTAATACATACTAATACAAAATAACATCCTAGTCCCTAGACTGAAGTATGTAGAAATGCTATCATACTGTTGAATTCTGTGCCTTAGAATGACCTTGAAATTTCTCTCAGAGGGTGCATTCTTACAACCTAGTTTGCACCAGCACAGCTGATAGAAGTTTTGTTATTAAAATCAAGATAGAAGGCAGTGCTCTTGGTAGCCAGAAGAGCTCTCTGAGAAGCTGTGGAATCCTTGTGTAAATCCCAGTCTGTTACCCTCCCTTGTTTCCCCTCCTCCCAGCCTAGCTCATTGTTCATTTTTCCAAGGGTATAGACAGAGGATGACTGGGAATCTTTGAACTCCAAAAGGAACTGGCTAATACAAAAGGTCACATAAGTGCTGATAAAACTAGTTTGACAGATCTGGTGGCTTCCACTAACCATACTACAGAGCTTTCGTGCTAGCTGTCTTTTTGCCTCTGCTGAGGGACAGTAACAGGCAGCAGAGTGAGAGGGTGTTTTAAGCTGCTACAGCTTTTATCATCCTGCCTAAGGCTACAGTGCTTGAAACCTGTCCTGAGTGCTGACACAGTCTTGTCCCTGTTCTTTGCCCTATTTTTTGTACTTCTGCTACTGTTTGTCAGAAACTAACCTCTTTTTTTCTGCCTTTCTCTTCCCCGCCCATTTTTTTTTTTATGGGCTAGGTCAATTTGCAAGAATACATTTTCAGAAAGGGTCAGGAGGGAATCGGCATGCAGCAGTACTAATTTAGATCAACCATATCTCAGTATATTTGCATCCTAAAAGTTCACTGCTTACTAAGTGAGAATTTTTGCAAGTGCAGGCTGGCCTGATTAAACTCTCTGAGCAAGCATAGTTGTCCTGCACCTTCGCTCTTAAATTTTGCTTATAATCAAGTGGGGTGAATATAAGAGCTTTTCTTGGTGGTTATGACTGTTTCTTCCGCTTAGATACAACCATATGTGAATGGAGCACTGTATAGCATTCTCGCCATCCCTTCTGTCCGAGAAGAAGCCAGAGCAATGGTAAGATGCTGCTTTGCATAGCACAGAGGTCAACGCGTATGCCAAAAGTGGCACACACACAGGTACCTGTTAAGTAGTGTGCAACAAGGTTGTGAGGTGGGAGCCATGGCATTTTGAGAAGGGAATCCACAAGAGGCCATCCACCTTTGGTATTCAGGCAGATATGAATATGTGTCTCAAACAGTTTTGCCATATTTGCTGGTCTTTTCCCAGAAGCGTAGCCCCAGCAGTGTGAGGGATTCTGTTTAAACTATAAATTAAAGGTGTTATTTTAGAATAGTGTTGCCCGTCTAGCATTTCGACTGGATGTGGCCCAGGAGATGCTTTCATCTGACCTGCTGCTTATTCCCCTGATTTAACTCATTCTGCACTGGTGAGTAGCCCTTAAGAGGATGGGTTCCTCTTGCTACTTTTGTGTCTGCCTGGTGTAGACGTGGTTAACTGGGGAAGGCAGCAGGAGGAAGGTTTTAGCAGAACTATGACTTGCTCTCCTGTGAAAGTTAGGCTAATGGTAATGAACATGGTTCAATTTCTGTATTTGAGAAAGCTGTTCCTGGGATAGCGGTGTATCTTTGTGTCTTAAGAACTAACCTAGAGAGTTATGCACACATAATTGTTGTCAGATGTTTTACCTCACAGAGCACAGAGGATTGGAAGTCATCTTAAATGATTAAAGACACAACATGAAGCCTATAAGGGGCCACAAAGAGAGCAACTGGGTTTAAGAGAAGGTCGAAGCTGGTCCTGCATTTTGCTTTCCTTCGCTGAACCTTGTACTGTTGTCTCTGTGAATGCAAATTTTCCTTTTTCTGTTGATTACTGTGTACTGAGTTCAGAAGGCAGAATCAGCAGATCTGTTGTAAAAATTTGCTGTTTGTCATGGATAATTCTGTATTTAAATCTAGAAGCAATCTAGACAGCACATCTCTTTTGTCTTTGGGACGTGTATGGCCAAAATGGAGTGTTTAGAGCTGGATACAGTGGTTTGTTTCACGCTACCTGTTTTTCCTGACAAAACAATGATATTTTAGCTAACAAAACTCTGTCACTGTGGTCATGTGAAATACTAAACTAGCAATGTTTTCCACTACATCCAGGGAATGGAAGAAATCCTGCGCTGCTTTATCAAGGAAGGAAATGCAGAGATGATCCGACAGATTGAATTTATTATCAAGCAGCTCAATTCAGGTCAGAAGAACAGACGCAGCTATCTGAGCTGTAAATCTTTCACAAAAGCCATAAGAAAGCTCATGTGTTTACTTGGTGTTGAAACTCTCAAAGAGTAACTGTAGTGTGATGGTCTGAGAGAGGGTGAATAGTGAATGTCAGGATTTGAATGTCAGATTTATTTTAAAATTTCCGTTTGTACTATGATTATAAAGAAGAAATAAAAGGCTGAGTAGGTCTAAATCCTGAAGTTTTGGGACTGTAAATAGAATGACCTTGGCTGTTTTCTTTCATGACAGTGGCCTCACAGTAACAAAAGACTGCTGTCAACTGCAAAAATAAATAGGTGATACAATTTGTAAAGCCGGGTTTAGGGACCAGGTCTCTCTCTGCTTATCTCTGGCTCTGTTGAGGAGTGTAGCTTTGTTATCAGAAAAGGCTTATCCTGAATAGGGGGCAGAGACCATCCTTTTTGGAGAGTATGTTGATGGGTCCCAGGAGCTGTAGATGCTGTGTTAATACAGACAAGTGTGAGGAAGTGGAATATTTGTTGTACTTTCTATTCCTGTGGCTGAAAGGAAGGCTGGAGAAAGAGACAGCAAATACTGAAAAGGAGGTGAATTCTAGTTTAGTCTTTCTGTACAGTAAAAATAGAATAAGTTTGACTGCTTTCTTTGGCTTTTCGAAAGAGCAGAAGACAGCATATCTTGTAGTCCTAGCTTGTAAAAGAACAAATAAAGTTTTTAAGCCTGGTATTGTCGCTATGCAATATTTGTTCATGAAGATTATAGAATAGCTTCTATTCTACCTATGAATGGTATTTTTAAAAGGCTTTGTCCAGTTGTTGAGTAAAAGTGGAGCGTATAGATTTCCAGTATAAGTCTGGCTGCTTTTTTCTAAGGAAATCAGTTTGTCCAAAAGTTACAATAAGTATTCTACATGAATACTATCTTTTTACATATCAAAGCAGGATAATATTGAAGTGTTTGTAGGGAGGAGTCTTCTATTAAAAATTAATTGAAAAATGTACAAACTTGCAAGAACATGCACTTTCATTCAAGTCTTGTCAGTAAATACACTGAGACTTCATAGTGGGAGTTATCAGGAAAGAACTATTCTAGAGTGTTTCTGTGTCTGCCATTTTCCCAAATATGGATTGATTTCAGTGATTTCTAGAATGCTTTACAGGAGCAAATAATTCTGATAGTTGTCCTGAAAATAATAGGATGGGTATATGAGAAGCAAGCTAAATCGTACTGTTGAAAAGAGGGACAATAACTAGAGGTTCTGTTAAGTTGCAGCTGTACTCTTACACCGTTTTGTTTTGCCTCTTTCTAGAAGAGCCATTAAATGACAGTATTGTGTCTGACGATGAAGAGGAAGAGGAGGATGAAGAAGTAAGTTTAAAGGGCTTCTGGCACCTTTTAGAAAAATCCTTAACCTTCTAGATAGAAAGTTTTTGTGTCAATAAGCCAGACTTTGGTTTTTTTGTTTGCTTTGGGTTTTTTATTTAATTACCAGGGTCTAACAACAAGAAAATTGGATCTGTTTCCATTACTTTATCTTAATTTTAAGTCCTACTCTTTTATTTTGGCAAGTTGCAACCTATGTGATGAAATTAGTAAAGACATGAGGAGTTACTGTAGCAGTAGAAATCTTGCTTTCAAGCAGACCCATTTCAGTAAGTAAAGGAACCATATGAACCAGTATATAGCTAGAATAGTTTATAAACAGGTTATTACTTTTTCTTAAGGTATCGTGATCTGTTGAGGGTATGACTTCTCCTTTTTCTGTTTAGAAACTTTGAAATATTTTTAATGAATTGTCTGTATGTAATGAAGGAAAACAGTAATTACAAATTAAGAAATAAGTCCCATAAGAAGAGAGGGGAAAAAATTGAGAAAGTAAGCATGAGAAACTATGTCATAGTAAATATAAATTGGTTAGCTGTGTATTTGTAGTGCTGCTAATAAATGCGTTTTATACCAATACTTCAGCATTTTTAAAGAAGCTGTCTGCATAGAATAATGGGATCCCAGGTATAGACAACACAGCGTATTTGATGATGTAAATTAACAAGCAAAGCAAGGTGTAAATGATGTGAGGGAAATGTTAAACCCAGTCTTCACTGGTGATGTTGTCATTGCGATGTTGCCATGAATGCATGGGGGTCATTGAAAATATACTGTGTAGACAGTTACATGGGAGTTTTATCTCAAAGAAGTCTACCACATAGCGCTTTTCTTTTATTGAAAAGTCTTGCATGAGAAATTTAAAAGAACAGCTACAGTAGATGTCCTTGGAATAGTGTTTGAACGTATTTCGATGGGTGTATATGTGCACATACATTCATATCACGTATCTGCTCTGAAGAAGTCAGTGACATTGAGAGTGATCTCTGCAAAACATTCTTGTATTATAAGTATTACTGGAGAACATATATTTACTGAAAATCAAATTTTTAGACAAAAAGTAAGTTTTTGTCCTGAACCAAGGAAGAATAAGACACGTAAAACTTACCAAGTCCCTTGTATCGATGTTCTGCTAGCTTGTTGCATGTTGTTGCATGCAAATACTAGTGAACAGTGGCAACCATGCTACAGGCTAAAACTTGCCCTGCTACTGCAGGGTGACCGAGTGCATCTCCAACTGTACATTGAGTCTTTTCTAATTTGAAAGCAGAGAAAAACGCGTGTCCCGGCTGTAAAAGCTACGGTGTGCTCTCGGCTGCCATGGTGCAGCACCTTGCAGGATCCAGCCTTTGCCTAGCAGCATCCAGGGCAGTTTTGCACTGGTTGCATTATGTAGCTAGTTTCTGTGTTGTGGCACAATAGGTGGTAAACACGTGAACATTACCCTTGTGACTTTGCTTACACTTAGAGCTACGTGGAAATTCGAAGTTTAGAGCTACAAGGAAGGTTTATTTAACAATTGGCTCTTCCCCTTTTGTTTTAAGGGGGTATGGTAAACTGGGTTGGGTTTTTTTTTTTTTCTAATAGGATTAGATTATTATAATTTTTTCACTTCCTGCAGTCCTGAAGTGAGTTTTCAGTATTTTTCCACTCCTCACATCCAAAATCAATGCTTAATGTGCAAGATGGGCTTTCTAGGGATTAATCATTATAACTTCCCTTTCCTTAGTATGCTGCTTAACACCCTTTAACTGACTTTCCAAGGCTTAGAGCATTGTAGGTGTATTGTGAGAATCCAAGGTGGTGATATTTTCGCTTGAATTCTAGTATACTTTTTTCTGAAGTATGTTCTGTTGGGAAAGCACAGGGATAAGGAACTCCTCCTGCATGAAAGATGTGGCACTGAATTGCATGATAGTGTTGAACACTTCCGTTACTTTACCTGCTCTTGGGAATGAAAGGAAGGTGAATTGTCCTATTCAATCATACCTCCTAGACAAGTTGCTGCTGCTCACAATCCCAGCCGAGGATCTAGTTCAAATAATTTTGAAAAGCATTTTTATCACTGAACCATCATGTGATTAAAATGGACTTCTGTCACCACTTATTATTTGACTCAAAAATAACAGTAGGCTTTTGAAACAGAAGTGTCTGATTCCATTTTTTCATCAACTTTGCCATTATATTAAAAAGTCTCATTATACCTATTTTAAAACTGTGTCTAGTGGCACATTCTAACTCTTTATTGCTGCTGGGAACTATAATTCTGTTCTGCTGCAAGGAGGCCTGGTTTCTTAGTCCTTCAGTTTAGAAAATATCATCTACAAACAGCATGGCAGCAAAGTGCTACCCAAAATGCATAATGTTGTTCCTTTGTTAAATAAGCAAAGATTTGTTGACTCACTGCCTCAATGCTTGGAGCCCTTTTGTATTTTGGAAATGCAGTGAGTTATTGTTCTTTGATTGGGTTCTGTGATAACATCTGATGATGTGATCTGGCAACAGAAAGTTTTGGAAAACTTTATCAGAAGTCTTGCCTTTACGTAACTTTTAAAAATTATTACAGACTCAGTGTATTTCAGAATATGTCTGTATGTTGACAATTTAATGACGGGCATTCAGACTGCTTACTGATACTATAATTTGTTGATCTACTTAATATCAATATTTATAACTTAATAACTTAAGAAACAACAAAAAGACTTTTATGCAGCCTTAGTTTGCAGGTTTTGCCCCAGCTTTTATTGTTTCCAAGAACATGCAAAGGTTCCCCATGTTGTTGTTGTTACCTTTCATGCTCTTTTGCTTTTATCTGTGTTTAATTTAGAGTTGTCAAATTATGTCTTGCCTTTAAGCAGATCTTGTAGTAATGACTGCTTTCTCCTAAGCCCTGCCACCAAGATGTGCTTTAGCCACTTGGAGGATAATTCTGGGATTTCTAAGGGTATCATACACTCAGAAATTTAAGATTCTATAATGAGTGACAGTGGAGCATATAAACTTAATAAAAAAAGTCTGTGTTGTATACTGTTATTCAGAAATAAATTTGCCTTTGGGTTTGCTTGCTCAGTTTTAAATTAACTTTTGTAGAGCTCAGGATGCACTGGCTTCTGGAATACATACCTACCTTTGTTACGTTAGCTGTCTGGGGTGTCTTGACACCCACAGTCACAGTGCATATTTTCTGGTGCTTAATATTCTCTTGACTGTTCTGTTAAATACTAACTTAATTTGTCTTTAGTATTTGATCTTTATGTTTGCTTTTTATTCGACTTGGACCATCTATAAAAGCTGCTTGTGAAAGGGATTATATGATACTGTAGCTCTAATTCAAAAGTTTAGTTGCAAACTTGAGCTACATTAGATAACACGACAATTTATCAGACACCCTCTGATCCCTCACCACTTAGCACCTGGCAATAAAATCAGTAAACTGCAGCGTGAACATACACTTCAGCTAGAGAATACATCAAAAGAAAGAGAGCTTAATCACAGACCTAATTGAAGGACTTCAAGCCATTACATGAAAGGACTTTGCTACCAACATCTGCTGCAGCCTGTGAGCAATGGTAAACAGGGCACCAGTTGTGTTATTTTAGTGGTGCAACGATGGCAGGTTTACCAAAGCCCTTTTTCCATACAAGGAGGCAGAGGTGAAACACCTCTCATTCAGGCTCAGTTACCTAGTAGGTTGAATAACATCAGGGAGCAAGGCTGGCAGGAAGAGGTACTTCCCAGAAACCAGAAACTGGAGTCCTCTGTGTGACAAAGTGTCAAACACAATATTGGAAGAGGTGGACCCTGGGGAAACCAAGGTGATCTGTGAGAAGGAGTTCATACGTCATGCATGCAGAGAGCTGGATGAAAGAGCAGGATGATGTTCTGGCTCTAATGTGTAACACTCTAGGCAGGCAGAGTGTAGGCAGTGTTCTGTAAAGCATCCTTGAAGAAAACTCTTAGCTCTTGGTGCAGCATTAACATACCATATAAAAAAATTCCCACCAGACTGTTTATAAAGCTCATCTTTGCAACTTTTAATTTTTTTTTTCAAAGTACAGTAAAGTGTGGCGTTTGGAATGTTTTCTTTGTTTTGCTTGATACAGGTTGCCTAGTCTACAAGTCTTTATCTCTGTTTTTCCATTATCTGGTTTATTTTTCACACCTACCCAGCTTCCCAGATAATTAGGAGCAGATTGTAACTTATCTTGCCTTGGAGAGAAAGGCAGATTGAACACCTTTCTAAGGTCCTATACAGCCTTATCTTTTATGGCTGAGAGTCTAGAGAATGCATCTTTAGGAGGATGAAGAGGATTAACAATGTGGTATCTTCAAAACACTGTCAGAAGAACTAGGTTTTTTTATTAAATCTATGCATAAACAAATAAATTATGGAAAAATTTTACTCTGAACCTTAGAGCGCTGTGTGGATCATTGTCAGTATTTCTGTAACTGCTTCAGTTGTTCACACACAGGCACCAAATGTCTCTTAATATTAACTACAGCATTGGAAGCACCTGCATAAGACTGTCGGGTTATTTTGGACCTCTGGGAGGCTTGTGCCCTTTCAGAGCTGCAGTAGAAGGTGAGGCACAATATTTCAAAGTAGAACTGGATGCTGCTGTGGGCTACTGAATCAAGGCCTTAGTGTCTGTGTTTTTTATCTCAGCTTGACACCTGTGAATGAGGAGGTAATGAGCAATGAGAGTAATGAAATCAAAAGAAAAATTATGTTTTTAAGCCATTAAACTTGAAAAGAGGCAAGCCTGTAGAGCTCTGTGGAGCCAATGTTTACTTGGTCTGAGTGATGGTAGTCTTGTTATTTTGTACTGGACAAATATTGGAATCAGTTGGCCATTTCCATTGTAAGAAATTCCTTCTGTGTACACACAGAATTGGGTTTTTTCCTCGTGCTGTTTTTGTAGAGCACTGTCCAAGCATCCATATTACTGGCTAATCTTTGTGGCAGAGGGAATTTGTTACTTTGGCTAATTAAAGCTATTTGAGTCTAAGTCTCACTAAAGTGAAACGGCTTTCCATTTTATTTGTGCTTCAGGGCTCATCAAAGTTTGGTGGCCATTGTTTTTAATGGTGTTTATGCCAGGCTTTCTACATTACTATTACCATATACCTTGTTAGAATGATTCATTTACTTTTCTGACAGTCATTTACTTACTGTCACAACCTGTTTCCAAAGCAAAGCACATTTTCTTCAACTAGGGTAGGTCTTATTTTAGGGTGTCTTGTGCAGCACAGAAGAGAATTCTTTTCAGCAGCAAAACAGAAGCAAAAATACTATCTTGTTCCTGTATTACTACTTTTGGTTTGCTGGAGGAGTGCCTCAGCCTTTAAAATTTCTTGACTTCTAGATCTGTAGAAGCTGCAGAACTTCCATGAAAGATGAATCACCCATGGTTATACTAGAAATATGTACAGGAGAGTGAATTCTTAGTACTTTTCACTTGAGAAGTTGATTACAGTTGGGTTGTATGGAATAAAGTCAACAGAGTATTCTTGCCTTCTTATGTGATATTTGTATCCTGAAGTACTGATTCCAAGAATCTTGTACCAGCCCCATATTGTCAGCTTTAAAGCTTCCTTGCAAACCTGAGTAGCTGCTATGGCTGCTGCTTCGCATTGCTCTTTTTAGAGCTGTTGTTGGGCACACATGGTCTCACCTTTCAGGAACCGCTGCTTGAGGAGGGGTTTTGAATACCCAGCAATAAGGATTTTACTCTTTTTTTTTTTTTTTGAGTGATTAAAAATTATGTGCCTCTTTCTTGAAAATGAATAATAGAATGGTTTGGGGATCTTTTCCTTCTTGGGGAATACACTATGATACATCACTTTAATGTTTTTGTCAAGATAGAGGGATGTAACCCAAAGTGCTGAATATGCATATGGGCATTTTGATCTCATGGAATGCTAGCACTATGTTCAGGAAAGACCATGAATTGTTTTAAGGTGAGCTTACTTTATTTTTACTGCTAGTTGTTGTAGACTGACTTAACTTTATGTGCAGACGATACTGATTCATAAAAAGATCCAGACAAGTTTTCTGTCCAGTTTCCTACCATCCTCTTTGCTTGAATGATAACTTTCTCGTGGTGTGGGTTTTTGGGGTGTTTTGTTTGTTTTTTAAAATCGACTTACCTTAAGTTTGGGGTGTTTTCAATTTTCTTGTGGTTTTGGTGTTTGGGGTGTTTTTTGTTTTTTGGGGTTTTTTTAAACAAAAGTAACCTTTTCTCAGGCTCCAGTGTGGCTGATAAGTGCCATCAGGTGTTTTTTTTCAGTCTGTGCTGTATGACTAGACTGTCTCTGGCAGATCTGTAGAAACTAAAACTCCAAACTTCATACTGACTGCTTCTTAAGTAGCGCATGCTGAAGAGTGTTGCATCTCTTCACACTACCTTGCAGTGTTCTACAAGGATACTAATGACTGGGATTTTTCCTAATCCATTATTAGGTCAAGCAAGGAATAATTATTTTGGGTTGGAAATGTGAAAGAGAGTGACTTTTGAAATGCAAACTGTACATTTTGGCTTAGTGTTTGTGGAAAAAGGGGTGTGTTGGGTTTTTTTCTTCTCCCAGGATTCTTTAGTTTCTGGTTATATCAAAGTTTAGGCGAGTTTTTCTTTAGATGTCTGCTTTGATAGAATACATTACCACTTACATGTGCAGTACTAACAGACATTTATCTGGAGAGTACATGTCACTCAAGTGACTACTGAAGTGAGAACTAAGTTTGAAATTAGAACTTCTTAGAACCTGGGCTCAAATAACATGCGTGTTGCTGTTGCAGGAGGACCATGACATCATGGAGGCTGATCTGGACAAAGATGAGGTTTTGCAGCCTCAACTGGGAGAGCTTGCAGGAGAGAAGCTGCTAACAACTGAGTACTTGGGAGTGAGTACCACTCACTAGCATCTCGAAATAAATTAATTTGCTGGATTAAGTGTTAAATTTCAGCGGTTTCATCATTTTCTAAAATCTTTTCTTCTTCAAATTGTTGCTTGAAGAGCCAGGTTCTACCTGCACAGCAGTCCAAATCTTTCAGTCTATTTTGTTAGCTGCTGTTCAGAAGTGGAATAAGTTTGAGCTACCCTTTCACAGGAGGTGGTCAGGCTGTGGCTTAATAATAAGCTAAAGGCAGCCTTAGGGTTCTAGTGCTACATCAGTGACTCTGTGGGTACACAAAGCAAAGTGCTGAGCAAGTTAATACTGGAACATTCTGCTGGTCTGAAATTATTTAGGAAAAAAAAAAAAAAGTTGAAAAGTTAACTGCTCCTGCAGGCGTTCTGCCAAATCAGGTATTGTATGTCTTACCTCAAGCAGCAAAAAGCCATTAAGTAAAAAAGTGTAAAGTTAGCATGAATGCCATTTAGTGTGCTGTGACTAATTTGAGATAAATGTGACTGTATGCCTTCTGGATCCTGGAGTCCATAGGTCTACCAGTGCTGATGATGGAAATGTGACGTGAAATAAGATGTTATGGATAAGATGTCAGTGATTCCAGGGATTTTATCTAGTGACACCAAAATGCAACTTAGTTCCTGATGCAATGTTTCCATAGAATTTTCTCTTTGGCTCCAGTTACCTGTCTTTCCACTGCATTCTCTTTTTTTTTTCCCTCCATTTCTTTATTTCCTGTGTATCAGATAATGACTCATACTCCAAAAAACAAGAAGAAGCTGTTTCCTGGGGTCCATCAGAGTATAGATGAGCCTCTCCAGAGACCTGTGACGCCAGGTTATCACAGAACTATGTACCTAATGTAAGTCCAAACAAATGAGACCAAGTTGGATTTTTTTAAACTCCTTTAAAAAGCAAAGCAACATCAACAAAAAAACCTCCAACAATGCCTGATAGAGAGACCTTTTCTACCTAAGAGTGCATTGCATTTCCTACCTAAAAGTGAAAATTAATTTCAAAAAAAGAAGAGGAAAACAGTAGACAGAGAAAAGCCCGTTGGCTGAGGTCACATACTTGGAATAGTTGAGTAAATATTTGCTGATCAGTTTGATTTAAATTTGCATTATATCCTGCATGCTCCATAGTCCTTCCATCTTCTCATAATGTATTCTTTGATAAGTTCCATGGAGTGTCTAAAATGCCTGGGATCTTCTGCTTCATAAGCAAGAAGGTATATTGCTCAGGGGAGATTTGCTACCCACCCATCAGGGGACAGGTTAAAAAGAAAATGGGAAAGACAAAAATCTTGATATGTCAGATTTCCTGCTTTGGAAGAGATACTTCTTCCAGCAGGAGGGTCTGTGATGCCTTGTTCTTGGTGTGATTTGGGTTAGAGTAGAAGGCTGCATTGTAAATGGAATAAAGAAATCTTACAGTGTAGAGCTCATTGAATATGCTGTGCCTTCTGTTAGAACAAGTGTATCTTAATTCTTTTCATTTCTGAGATGAGACTTCTTTTCACTGTCCTGACCGAGGAAGAAAAATACCAATGAGATCTCAAATTTAAAGGATATTTTACTTTCAGTTGCATACAGTTTTGGATTTGATCAAATCTGGGTAGCTATGATACAGGCAGCAGTGTATCACAAGGATTTAATGTTTTCATTTCTGCAGATGCTTAAGCTGAGAGACTATGAGTCACTGACAAAGTATAGAGTACTCAAAACAGTGCTCAAAAGTCACAGTATTGGTATAGCTAAGTACACAAAAATGAATGGATAACCTAAAATACAACGCTGTAACAAAGTTAGAAGGTAAAGGTGGTTCTTAGAAGAGTATATCAGCACTGAAGTCTGAAGACTGTCCCGTGTCATCCCCCCTGCTATTCTTTGGTTTCGTGTTCATATTTTCTATTTCTTAAAATATGCTTCTTCCCCACTTTAGTGTGGAAGATCCATACAGAAGACAGTGAGGACCAATTTAGGCTGTAGTGTTACACAGGTGTAGTTGAATCTGATATACTTCTACTCTTGCGGATAAGAGCTGGTCCCAGCTTTATCTTAGCCATGTTAATTCCCCCCCACTGTCTTGTGCTGGCTTTAGCGTTCATACACGCAGGTGATCTGGCTGGGAGCCCTCCTGAGTCATCCAAATATGTCTTTTTGGCAGCTGTACCATTCATTTGGAATTATATTTGTTATGTTACCAGAGCCTTAGAATGGACAGGTGTAACAAACCAGATCTGGGCATGGAAAAAGCCCAGAAGGGGGTGGGGGTGTGTGTTTGTTTGTTTGTTGCGGGGTTTTTTTGTAAAGCAAGATGAATGAAACACACACTTCAAAGCAGAAAAAGAACCTTTGGCTATCCCAGGGCAGAATGTGTCTTGCACAGTCTTGATTTTTCTTCCGAGTACTAGCCCGGAAAAAATGACATCTCTTTGAGCATGACACCTACTTCTTCTGCCTGGTATAGCCAGAATGTAGATTTGCAGTTTTTACTTTGTGTCCTTTCTCACAGTGGTCAACTTTTGCACCATCATAATGTCCACAGCTTTTGCAAGCCCTCTCCCTATATATTAAATGTGCGTGTGTTTCTGTGTAAGAAGAAAACAACAACTAATTAATATAAGCTCATATTAGTAACATAGTGATTATCTAAACATTTTCGTGCAGTCCTCCAAAAGAACTGCAGGCCTTAAAAATCTAAACTGGTGAATCCATGACTAATATACAGTGCCACTTTACTGTGGGGTCAGTGTTACCGAGTTCAAGGTCCTGCTTTGCCTGCACAATATTTTTCCCATGGTGGGCTAGGAGTCCTGGCCTGATTCTGTGGAATCGGCGGCTAGGGTAGCCTTACAGCCTATCTAGAAAGTATTTTTCAAGAATAAATCTTAGTTACTGCTGGAGTGTCTAAGCATTACGTTCTTGCTTTGTAAGTGGAGAGGAAAACAAGCTTTTGAAAAAGAAGTGACTTTCCTATGGGAAGTCAGAAAAACGGTGGCCAACCTGAGGGAGCAGCTTTTATTTCCTGGTGCATTTATGCAATTTATAAATTATGCTGGAGTGAGTCTGGTCCTGTATTTTGTCAAAAATTTAATCTCCTTGTGAAGAGTTGTGCAGCTCATGCCTCCACAAGACAGCTTCAGGTCACTGCTGGATACAAATTAAAAACAGCTTTCTACCATACTGATTCTGGTAGCTTTGGGTCTAAGAAAAGTGTTAGTTTGATAGTATGAAGCAGTCTTTATAGATTGCCTCACTGTGCAAAGTAGAGAGGAAATATGTAATCAGCAGAAATCTAACATAGTGAAAATAGATGAAAATTAATTTCCCTCCTTCTCTGGCCAAATGGTAGAAATAATATGAGTGTTTGGTGCTCCTGTGTTTTAAGTAGCAAGCACGAGATACCACCCTGAATGAGAAGTTTGTGTTTTATATCTAATCAATTAGCATGCAAGAAAACTGCAGTAAATAAATGAATCTGTTCTTAAACTAGATTTTGCAACAGAAAAGGACAAGCTTTGATGGCTTTTATGCCGTTCTAATTTTAGTACGAATTCATTTACTAAAATGAGGAAATACACTCTTAGGAACCCTTGCAAGAGGAAAATAATCAAAGTGACCAAATCTTAGCTGCCTTAATTTGAAAGCAATATCAGAACTGGATGTATTTCATATTTTAGATTATTTAAGTGGCTTGTGTTTGTATCGGATGAAACGGCATGAAAAATGTCAGACTTTTTGGCCTTGTATGCAGCTTGTCTACCCAGGGACAAGCCAGGACAGTTGAAGTGAATTATCTGAAGTTTTTTATTAGTTTAATAGTTAAACTACATTAAAAATTCGTGTAAATGCTTGCATTCAGAATTGAAGTGAATATAACTTGTTTGAAGTTCTTCATGTGAGTCTTTATATAACACATTCCATTTTTAAAACATCGTGAAAGGGGAAGCAGTTGATGGAGATACTATAAGGTATCTCTTTGAGTTGTTGGTTCATACCTCCAAAAGGACGAGGGGAAGGGGGGCAGATTGCTAGTACTGAATAGAAGTATTCACACAGAAAATTAATGTGGAATAGCCACTGCATATGTAGCAACTATTCCATGGTAATTTTTCTACGACTTCCCAGTGCAGACAAGGATCTAGTTACTTCAGATGAATTGTCATGGGATCCCTATATGGACAAGCTCCTGCTGTATGGAGCTGAGGGAGCCAGGAAATACTGGAAAGCTGCTTCTGCCCCCACCCCCCCCCACCCCCTTTTTTTTTTCTTTCCTCCTCTTTAAAGACTCACTGGCTGAGATCACTCGAGGGGGACTGAACTGCTTAATATTCTGCTAGCTGTTTCCTTAGAAACTGATTTAGCTGTGAAATCATTAACTGCCTCCTTGGACTGCATCCTTTCTAACTAGAAATCCTGTCTAGTTACCTTAACCTGATATTGGGTAGAAAATCTTTCTGTGTCTGCCATCTTCTTTTCACACACTTTTCACACCGCTCTTTCTTCTGCTGCGTTTTATTGCTTAGTAATAAGCAATTTTGTCCCTGCTCTGTCCTTCAGCTACTTGAGTTTCTCATTGATCCACCTCACTTGGGAAATCAACAGTTCTACTTCTTATCTGCTTTGTTTAAAGTCTGTGTTACATATTGCTCTGTGAAGTGAAATCCTTGTAATATTCAGGAACAAATCTTAAAATCCTTGAAAAAGCTAAGTATTGAAGATCTCTCAGGCCCACTGCTACAATCTTTTTCCTTAAGTGTCCTGCTGGTATTTTGGGTCTTCGGACTGCAAGTAGTTACAGTTTCCTTTCCTCAGCTATTTTATTGCAGTAGGAAAAAATGTTAATTTCAAATACATCTAACATCAGCTGGTTTGGGGGAGCTACAGTCATGGAGTTAAATTATGTCCTTAGCACTAGTTTGCAGTATGAAATATAAAATAATTTCAGCATCTTCTATGTCATACCAGGCAGTTAGAAGAAATTAGAATTTACTCTCATGCAACTTTTTATACTGCAAACATTCATCACCCTGCCTTCTCCTTTCTCCTCCAGGCCGGAAAATGATACCAGTTCATGTCATGATAGGGATGAGAAGCTACAGTCCCTGCCGAGTGGTCATCCTCCCATTTGTGGTGGGAGCAGGTCCAGCATTTCTGACCTCTGCATTTCTCCTTCATGTAAGGATATTCTTTAAATGCTGTTGTTAACTGTTGCTGTCTTTTTTCACTGTGGCAGGTGTTGGAGGCCTAGCTTGTGTGTGGTAGATTGTTTGGGTTTTTTAAATGTAGCCTTGGAACGGGCTCTCTGGGGCAGTCTGCAAGAGCTTGGGCACATGGTTGGATTTTGGCTCAAGCTGAGTGAATGGCTGCAGAAGGTAATGTGT
The DNA here is from genome assembly GCA_013398295.1 of Chionis minor. NCBI lineage: Eukaryota > Metazoa > Chordata > Aves > Charadriiformes > Chionidae > Chionis > Chionis minor. The sequence goes on along the minus strand of VZSF01000959.1, from coordinate 95,943 downwards.
GGTCAGCAGAGACTGACAGTCTCACCTGCCTCGCTGCATCGTGTTGCCTGTGGAAGGGCCAAGGATCATACCCCAGGTATACTGTATTTCACTCCATGGTGTCCTCTGCCTAGAGAAAGAGCTGCAGCCCAGACACAGTGCTCTTCCCAACAGGCAAAGCCCCCAACTTGATCAAATATAGCCTTGTTTGGATCTAAATGAATCACTGTCTGTTGGCACCTGCAGGGTCTCTTGGCTGGTCCTCTCTATTAAAGTTGAAGGCAGCTGCAGTTATCTGCTTAGATTTGCAACTATATTCAAACCATAAAAGGCTGTGGAGGATGGGAAGCCCTGTGCTGTATAGCTACATTGTGGGTGATGCTGCTAAAGATTCTGTCCTTGCAGCTTAAACTGAAATTAATGCAAACTCAGCTGGACCTGAGAGCTCAGAAACATGTGATGGAATTTAAAAGGTTATAGGCTTCTGAAATACTTTATTTCTGAACTGATACCACAGGATCATGGAACCTCGGATGTGGGAATTTCAACCTTCTTGCAGGGATTCGTTATCATTTCCAATTAGGGATTTTTAGGCAAAATGTCTGAAGTCTTAGATAAAGTATCTTGCAGCATATCCGGTACAGAATTATTAATATGTTCAGACAAAGCATGCCTTTACTCTGCTGAAAAATATGCTTTGAAGCAGTAAAGGAATAGCATACTTTTTTCTCTCCTTTTTTTTAAATTTCCTAGAGGAAATGAAAAGGATTCTGAGAAAAGTAACGAAGGTCTTGCAGACAGGAATCTGCTTGCGTAATGCCCAGAGCTGATAAATATAACATGCTGAATGAAAGCCATATGATAGAACCAGATGAAGCTCTCATTCAAGATGGGCACTTGTGCAGGAATGAGGGCTGCTGTCCTCGAGCCTCGCGTTGCACCGTACCCCCTTGCGTATAGCTGAGCCCGTCGTACAGGGAGGTTAGTGGGACAGGGGCAGCAGCTTGGAACAGCCGAGGCTGTACACTAATCAAAGGTATACTGACTTGACAGTTTTCCAATGCCAAAGAAAAAAAATATGGAGTTTTACATATTAATGCTTTGTAAAGGAAATTAAGCCAAGCAGGTATCAAAGGTGTTCCTATTTGCTGTTTTAAAATGTAATTAGATGTGCTTTCTAAGGCATTATGCAGCCTCCAGGAGCCCAGCGTGCCTTCTGAACAACATTTTGATAATACTTTGCCAGTGAAATGCATTCACTCACCTTGTTACCTTTTCCGTGCCTCTGATGCTGTCTGACAGTTGTAAAGATTTGTGGAGGTTTAAACTGGGAACCTGGGTAAACCAGCAAAGTAAATGTTGTTCCTTTTGTAAATGTTGTTCCTTTTTGATGAAGAATATTGATTTAAAGCCTTCATGCTGAAGAAATTCCTGACAACTTTAATGTTTCATATTGTCAGACCTTTGCTTGTAGCCTCTGTCTAAAAGTTTGTTAGCTGTTTTCTGTCAAAATTATATATACACTAATAAGAGAACTAGATTATACTCTCTCTCGTAGAAAAATCTTGGAGGTCAGAATATACGGCGTATTGCAAATTTATATGCAGTATATATGTAAAAAGACAAATAATTTTTGTGTGTGGCAGAGACAATTCTTCCTAGCATTAATCCAGGCTATATAATTGATCCAGGCTCAACACTGAACTACCTGAAGGATTACCAGAGGTTTATTTTAGTTACTTTACTGGTTACTTTTTTTTATTTCAGTAACTTTACTGGTTACTTTTTGCAAGTAACCAGTGAAATACATGTTTCTTTCTTACCCTTTGAGGTTTAGAAATTAGGAGTAAGAGAAGAGAAAAGAGAGACTGCAGTGCTGAATCCCCTGGTTGTTCACGTCAGTGACAGGACTTTCATTCTGTATAATGATAATTGGACTGGGTCTTTGGACATGCCTTGTTTTCCAAAAGGCAGTGGGTTTAGTAATTCTTAAATTGGAAAGGCTTTAATGTAAGACAATGGAAAATTCTTTCTCTTCTAAGATACGGCAGGGAACAGAACATAACAGAAAGGTGTTAAAAATAATTGTACTGCTTCTAGACACTCTAATCATGCCCTGCCAAACATCCTTGCTGTGAAATAAATATGCAGTTTATTGAGTTCTGGTCTTGCTCTGATGGTACCAAGAACAGTACCAGGAACTTGCTCACTTGAGAATATGTGTTTTCCAGCATCAAACAAATACTTTGGGATTCAGAGTTTCATGCAGTCAAGTTGTGAAATGAACAGTAGGAGACCAAGAGTGAAAAAAACAATTAGAATAAAAGCTTCATGGGAACAGTTAGCATCATCAAGGTCATATCTCAAGGAAGCTAAATTTAGCCTCAAGAAACCTTGATCCTCTTTGTTTTCTAAAAATGAAAGCAGTTCTTAATGTCTGGATTCATCCAGCTGTTCTTGAGTCAGTCTGATTTTTGTCTGGGTCCATCCTCCCTTTTTATCACTTTGGTAAAGAATCAATAATTCTGACTCTTTTTTCTTTTTTGTCTCCCGTGAGCAGAAAACTTGTGAACTAAAGATGAACCCTGGTCATCTTACTTACATGTATTATGCTGAATGTCAGACAGAACATGTGCTGGGCAGCCAAATGCTTGTCTGAAAGGGCCCTGATCTGCATCCATGTCAGCATGTGACAGCAAACCAGGATGACACTCTGTCCTGAGCATGGGAGGAATGGAACTAGGGATTTTCCCTAAACTCTCACTGAACTTGCACATTTTGGTGGCCTTGTGTCTGCCAGCTAACTGTCTGTCCTTCCCTTCTGTGTTAGTGCAAGGCAGAAAGTGAGGTATGTTGAACAAATGTAATAGACCTGAAGTCTGACAGAAGTGTAAAACACTGGGTTTGTCCACAGTGGCTGCCTGTTCCTATGGATATATACAGACAACTGCAGGTGGTTACATTCATATGCCTTTAACGAGATTACAGTAGTTAGCTGCTACATGTTAACTGATGATCTGCATGCTCCTACCCCATTGTAAATGCGGCGTATAGCTGCTTTAAAAACAATCCGAGCATGTTTTACTTTCCAGCTGCAAAGGGCTGGAAGCATGCGCACTTGCAGTTGGCTTGGCTCAACTGAGGAGCTGTAATGCAACCTGTCGCACTGCCTCAGTAGCCTGTCATTATCTCAAGGTTTCCTTCGTACAGCAGGAACTGGGACTTGATTGTGTTTCTAGTAAAATTGTAAAGAAACAACTCCTCGCTGAACTGTGTTTCTTTTTTAAATAGCAGTTGAAATGAAATCATCTAAAGTATTCTCATCAGGCCGTAGAATGGACCGAAGCATCTCAGCTGGTGACAGTATCTTGTCTTCCCGATCTGCTGACTTCACCCAGGACAAAGTGAATGGGCAATCGCATAGGTATGATTTATCCACTGGACAATCTAAAAGTTCAAGAGGATTCTGAGGGGACTTACCAGCTAATTCCATGCTGCTGTAAAGACAATCTGTGAAGTCATTTGATGTATGATGCAGTCTGGTCTGAGACAGCTGAGGTGGTGCTTGCCAAACAAAATACCCTTAGCTGTGCCAGAGGCAGCTGTTCAATTTCTAAGCATCTGGTCCAGAATGGGAGAAATCTCAAGCAATACATTATTAATGAACTTCACATGTACTCACAATGCAGTCGTCTGCAAATAAAACTTCCTGATTGCTTCCTTAGATGATTTGACTAACCCATGAAAAATCATGTATTAGTAAAGAAATAGGTAGGACTGTGGGAACTGGCCAGTAATTAACTCACACAAGGAAGAAAAATTAAGCATTTAAGTGGATTCAGAGTGTTTAAACATGTGGAGTTGCCAGCACTGATGACCAGAGTCCCTGATTTATCCACTAGATGGGTATAGCAAGGGAGGCAATATTATGAATTCTCCCAGTAAAGGGTTTCAAGTCTTTCTTAAAACAATTTCTGTCAAAAGAAGATGAAAGATCTTGCTCTCCTTCTGCTGTTCATACCTTTAGCCCTCTGAAGCCTTTGTCATATGTAGAACTGTGATGTTATATCTTGGATGAGAACTAGGAACTCGTTAGCAATTGGACGAAGGTTTACTGAAGTCTTTCAGGGCCTGCATGTGTCCTTCAGACATTAACAGCTTTTTCCTATAGCTAATTTGATTGGGCCAAGTTTTAAACAGTGAGTGCAGAGAAATTTTAAAAGCAAGTACATTCCAGAAGTAAAACACAGAGTGGGTGGAGATGTGTTAAAGGAAAGGTTTTACCAACATTTTATGGATCTGATTTTTCAGAAGTGCTCAGTTATTTGTGTCAGTTAAAGCTCTAGCACTTCTGAAAATTGGACACTCTGCTTAGAGATTTGTTCCCTTCTGGCCTACAGATGCCTGCATGTGGTTTTGGGGGGTTTGGTGTGGTTTTGTGTTTTGGTTTTTTTGGGTGTTTTTTCCCTGATTGTGCTGTTTCCATGTTGAGATCTGATAAATTATATATTGTCAACAAATTGTCACTGGTTAGGAGCTGAAGTCATAGCCCCATGCCAACATTACTGGTTTAATTTCTGTTGCTTGTCCTAACAGTAGCTAAGCACATACTGCAAATACAAATAGACCATGAGAATTTTATGGCTAATTTGCTTGCTTTGTGATGGAGAGAGAGATTATTTTTCAGGCTTTGGCTTGCAAGAAGCGAACCAAATTTGGCAACATCTTGCCCTCTACTTTGGCGTGAGCGGCTTTGCTTCTTTACAGTCATAATCTATTGTTAAAAAGATGTCTCCCCAATAATCTTTAATTTTTCTTCATAAATATCTATCTAAATCTCAGTAATAGATACATCTCTAACTGAAGGCACAGGTGCAGTATCCTGCTGAAGAAGACAGTATCTTTTCATTGCGTACTTCCCTAGTATGTGTACAGTAATTTGTATTTACAAATGCAGCCTCAAGTTACGGATATGGGAATGTAGCCATTCACAGTCCAAGTGAACACAGAGTATCCTGTGTCAAGGGTCTTTTGTTAATATGTTGATGTTGCAATAGCTAGACCTGCCTTTTCATTCTTTCATTCTTAGAAGCCTACTTTAATTTGTTTGCAAAACAAACAGGGTGAATAAATTGCTGCTTTGGTCATAGTTTTGACCACTGTAAGAGATGTCTCCTTCCTACTAGGTAAATACCAAGACCTCTTAGAAGAGGTGTGTATGAGAAAAGGATGGCTGAGTTGTGGTGATGGAGCAGTCACTGCTGTTTCCCCTCTTCCTTAGCAGTATAAATGGGGAATTTAACTGCACAGAGATCACTGAAATTACACTAAATCAGTCTGAGAAAAGAATGAGGCCCTAGTAGTGACATGTCTATTGCAGTTGTTTTATTTCCACAGGAACGGATGATTTCTCTAGCTGATGCGTGTCAGACTGGCAGTTGCCCCTGCATTGCTATTGCCTGATGCATTTTGATCATTTAAGAATATAAATCTGTTGAGCTTTTCAGTTAATCAAGGATAAATTTGTAATAGACTTCAGTTTACAACTGCAAAATTGTAAAGAAATTTATCAGCAGTCCTGGCTAACGAGGGAGTCACAGTTGACTGGAGGTTACCAAGTGTGACTCCTATCCACACGAAGGGCTGGAAGGAGGACCTGGGGAGCTACAGACCTGTCAGCCTGACCTCAGTGCCTGGGAAGGTTATGGAGCAGATCATCCTGAGTACCATTACGTGGCACTCTCAGGACAACAAGGTGATCAGGCCCAGGAAGCATGGGTTTATGAAAGGCGGGTCCTGCTTGACAAACCTGATCTCTTGCATGGCGGGGCGACTCACTTAGTGGGTGAGGGGAAAAGCTGTGGATGTTGTTTACCTGGACTTTTGACACCGTTTCCCGCAGCATTCTCCTGGAGAAACTGGCTGCTCATGGCTTGGGTAGTGAATGCTTTGCTGGGTAAAAAACTGGCTGGATGTCCGGACCCAAAGTGTTGTGGTGAATGGAGTTAAATCCAGTTGGCAGCTGGTCACAAGTGGTGTTTCCCCAGGGCTCAGTATTGTGGCCGGTTCTGGTTAATATCTTTATCACCCACCTGGATGGGAGGATGGAGTGCACCCCCAGTAAGTCTGCAGACAACACCAAGTTGGGTGAGGGGGTGTTGTAGGATGGCTCTGCAGAGGGATCTGGACAGACTGCATCGATGAGCGGAGGCCAATGGTATGAGGTTCAACAAGGCCAAGTGCCAGGTACTGCACTTGGGTCACAACAAGCCCCAGCAGCACTCCAGGCTTGGGGAAGAGGGGCTGGAAAGCTGCCTGGCAGAAAAGGACCTGGGGGTGTTGGTTGACAGCTGGGCGGATATGAGCCAGCAGTGTGCACAGGTGGCCAAGACGGCCAACAGGATCCTGGCCTTCGTCGGGAATAGTGTATGCAGCAGGACTAGGGCAGCGATCATCCCGCTGTACTCAGCACTGGTGAGGCCCCACCTTGCCTACTGTGTTCAGTGTTGGACCCCTCACGCCAAGAAAGATGTTGAGGTGCCGGAACGTGTCCAGAGAAGGGCAACAAAGCTGTTGAGGGGTCTGGAGCACAAGTGTTATGAGGAGCGGCTGAGGGAACTGGGGTTGTTTAGCCTGGAGAAAAGGAGGTTGAGGGGAGACATTACTGCTCTCTGCAACTGCCTGAAGGAGGTTGTAGCAAGGGGATAGATGTGGGGAGTCGGTCTCTTCTCTCAAGTAACAAATGGTAGGACAAGAGGAAATGGCCTCAAGTTGCGCCAGGGGAGGTTTTAGGATGGATGTTAGGAAAACATTTCTTCAGAGAAAGGGTTGTGGAGCATAGGAACAGGCTGCCCAGGGAAGTGGTGGAATCACCATGCCTGGAGGTATTTAAAAGACAGGTAGATGTGGTGTTGAGGGACATGATGATGTTAAAGGTCCCTTCCAACCTAGGCGATTCTGTGATTGTAGCTGGCTGAAAAAGCCCTTACTTTTTTATTGTGACTATGTCCATTATCATCATAATAAGGAGCTTAAACTCTGCAGGGCCTGCTTAGGTCTCTAATGGTCTTGCTTTTCTGATAATCTGGTGAAAAGTTCAAGTGTATATCTTTTGGAGAAAACCATCTAACACATCTTTGTATGTTCAAGTCCTGTCACATCTCCTGGTTGATTATTCCAATCCCAGTGTTAGTCTGTTGTGCAATTTTCTATAGACAATATTTTATTTTTCCCAAGGAAACAATTTGCTCTCTTCTCAATGCAAATGTAGGTTTCTGTGTAAGTTTGTTATGGGTTTGGTTTGCTATTTGGTTGTTGTTCCTTGGTTTTTGTTGGAGCACATGCTCTCAAATTACCACACCTTGTCATAAATGACTCCTTTACCAAATACCATGGAACATTTTCCCACAGTAGATTTTGCTGCTTGTTTCTTCATCTCCTCAAGCTCTAACAGATGCCAAATAGCAGTTTTCTTTGTTAGCCTGAGGATTAATTCTTTTCTGTTGATTTTGGCTTATTTATTGATGTAGTAAAAGATGAGCTGCTTCTGTGACACCTGGGCACATAGAGACCAAGATCTGCTCTGTATCCTGTCAGGAAAACAACAGGTTTTTTTCAACTTCGCAGTGTTTGCTACCAGCTTATTTCATATAATCCTTTCCTGAAGAGTTTGCAGAGATATGAGCTATCCTGTTTGACTACTGTGCATCTCTCTTTGGTATAGGGACTCTGGTTGCATTACTTTGTCTCCAAGGTGCTTGTAGTCAGCTGCCCTGGATAACTGCAGTGAAACTGTGAAGGTTGTTGATGGGTATAAAAACGCTTTTTTAGCATATGGGAGTACAGGATCAGGGGTTTGTTATCTATTGCTGAATAACAAAAGAAAAAAAAAAAGCTCATTTATGTCTCAAAAACTGCCGTGAGGCTGTTGGATCTTCCTTTTTTAACTACGTTAGCATATCATAGTACAAATAAGATGAAAACTCAGCTCTTGAACCAGAGTGAATAAAATTGCAAAAAAGCAATAACAATGAGACTATTTCATGGAGAGAGATATTTAAATATGTCTGTGATCCGCGGCTTGAGGTTTTATCTAGCCCATCTTACTTTTCTGGTTTTGTTTTGCTGGTATGTTTCTGCTGCCATCTGCCACCTCCTCCTTTGAAATGAGACAAGCCTTAATACTTGTAATACTCAAAGATACACAGAGGGCTGCAGAGATGGCTCTTAGCAGACCAGTTAACATGTCTCTGTCCTTAATAGTTAGCATATACATATGCAAAATACCGACAATTAATGCTATTTAAAATACAAACACTTGCTCAAATCTTCCTGCAAGCTGAACCTGGGGTATGGAAGGGCTAATCAGCACTGACTCAGCGGCATTCCCAGGGGAGGAGGAGAGATTAAATGTCTTGAAAATCCTCCTAATCACCCTTTCTGATGGTCACAAAGGGTTCTTTTGATGGAGCTAATAACGCGGGGACTTTTCCTGTTAATCACCTGTCTTTAGATGGCACCTTTTTCGATCTCCTGCCTTTGGCTCAGCTTTTATTTGCTTTTTAAATATGATAAGCTTTTTCATGTAGCTCTTATTTCAGTTTAACCTTTTCTCCTTTTAAGAGAAAATTGACTCACTAGAGCAAACATGAATATAGATTCAGAAATATTTTAGAGATTTGCTATTTCCTGGTAGCCTCCATTTTTGTACCTGGGAAAGAATATACTAATGCTGGGGGCAGGGAAGGACAATATATCCTCACATAGTCATGGACTATATTTATGACTATAAATTTCAAAGAAGGGTGTATTTGCAGCGCATGCACACTGTGACATAGCAGCAGCTGTTTTATGTTTTCAGTGTGAACAAGTAACCTGCGTGCTTAGGGAATTTTTTTTCATAGATGCCATCACAGCTTTTTGCTCTTTTGACAAAGCCTGCAGGGAGTTCTACAAATCCTGTCGCAGCTGGGAGCCAGGGAGGCTGTCTGTGTCAGCCAAGATTGTGACCGATACCTAGGAGAAATAATAGTGTTTGTGCCCTAAAAGCACATATTCCTGTGCTGTAACATTTTTATAGGTTTTTTGCACCTCAGATTGAGTCTCCGTGTGTGATAAATATAATGGGGAAAACAAGTTTAAGATCTATTACTTGTTTGCAGAGAATGTAACTGAGCCTGTTCAATTGTGTTGTCCAAAGAACCAGGTTTGAGTGTTAGGTGGGTCGATAGAGCCAGGTCTAGAGGGTGTGTGGTGAGTGCATTCCCCAGGGCAGTACCTGTGGTGCCGTGTTCCTTTCCATTTGCAGTCTCCCTGAATTTGGGGCCGCCTGTCATGCTGTCACAGCATGTACTGCAGGTTTCACTTGGTTGCAGACTTACTATGCATACATATTTCTCCATGCATTGCTAACCCTTTCCATCTCCTCCTACAGTGAGTTTCCCTCAGCCTTCACCAGCAAACCCAAGATCCCTCGCACTCCTGAAGTGCAGACCGCCAGCCCTAGAAAGGGAAAGATGCCGGCCATTGCCCCCCAGTTCTCTCAGTCTGGACCCCAACAAACAAGCCGTCCCAGCTCCTCAGGATCATCCACAAGGAGCAGACAGAGTAAGTGGAAAAAGTCATCATTCCATTTGTCAGCCCTTGGGATGGGAAAGGAGGGAGTGCTATAGTAGCTCTCCGGGAATGAAGTCGTGTGCTACAAATGTGCCAGGAGTGTATGACATTGTACTTGTCATCTGCAGGATATACAACCACGTTATTATATCCTGCTGAATACTGGCGCCTATTTCCAGCTTGTCATGTGAGCAGTTAAGAGACGTGCTTTTTCCTGTCTCTGGGTGGAGAAATGGCCCAAATTCTCAGAAGTCTGGGGGGAAGCTTCTAGTCTCAGATTAGACTTTCTCTAGGTATCATTGGACTTTTTCCTTTTATTTAGACACTTGTTCAGTCTGCTGTGTAGCTTGTTTAATGTTCTTGAATTTGGATCCCTGGGCGTGTCTACAGTGCAACTGAATGTAGACCAGATGTCAGGCAGTTCAGAAGACGGGCTCAGGGCAGCCAAGCATGGTGTGGTGCTTGTGGCAGTCACCACTCTGCTGGAGACTTGTATCTAAAAACCATATGGATGTGTCATTGTCTGAAGAAGCGCAAGCAGTACTAGTTTGCAGCAAGCTCAGAGGAGGAGGAGGGCTGTAACTGGAGGTTGGAGGGAAAGGATGGATGCCTGCTTTAAGCCAGCCAGCACAAGCCCAATAAAGTGGAAATGTTGATCTCAGATGCTCACGCAACAATAAACACATGTATGGTGTGTAAGCTGCGGGGGTTTTTGGGGGGCAGAGGAAAGAAAGATGCGTTCTTCAGTAATGAGTAAGCTTTTTCTCTGGACTGTGGATAGGACTAGCTGGATCCTCTGGGTCCATCATCAATGAAAATGGTAGGAGCTGCGTATTCTTATTCCAAATGTATCGTAAGAGGTTTAGTGATGATTATCTGATCACAATGTAACATCAGCTCTACTCTTTAGCTGCAACTGCCATCTTTAAACATTTCACAAAAACATGGTAACTCATAATACCTTGCAAACCCTCCCAAGAAATTTGAGGTACGTGTATATCATTAGCTCCTCATTACAGGTAGGGAAGATGAAACACAGAGAATTGAAATAACTGAGTAAATCAGCAACAGAGCTGGGAAGAGCTTCCTAAGTCTTCCGTGTTGCTCACTCACTGTCATTCCACACAGTTGCATGCGCAAGGAGATGGGGTGGTTTCATTTGGGGAGTACACGTGAGGCAATGGAAGGGAATGTCCTTGGTGGTTAAGGCAGGTCTTGACCTCCAGAGTACTTGCTTGAACAGTCCTGTGCTTAGGTAATACTGCCAGCTCTTTCAGCTTTACTTTTGTTGCATACAGCCCGTGTTTTACCTCTGACATCAGTGCTTTCTGTTTCCTGTGATAGGAGCGTTGGTCTGCTCTGACTGAATGTGGTGTTGACACCCAGGAGTCTGTCCCTGGCTCCTGTTTCAGTTCATTTACAAAAATGCTGGCCTATTGAAAAGGAGCAGCTCTGCTAAAGAAAGGAAAAGCATAGTCTGTGTGCATGAGTGCACATAAAAATTCCTCTGTATGTTCTAGTTTCTCCAGGGCAGCTTTACACTCCTGGGGGGAGTGTGTCGTATGAAAGATGTGACATACATACGTCACACTGGAGTAAGTTCCTTTTCCAGTGGCACAACATTTAATCTATTTTATTTTGAAATTGCATTAAAGCAGAGCGTGATCAGAGTTCTACATCACTTGGGTTTCTCTGTTGATTCAGTATATGTCATTTCTAAGTCCAAACTCTTGGGCTCTTCTAACTTTTATTGGATAGGATTTGTCTTAAATATAGCTCTTATCTTTGCTGTGTCTGTGCATCCTAACACTGAATGTATAGCAGGCATCATATCTTACTGTGTGTGCATTTACCTTTTCGTCTGACTTTTCTATTGGGGTTCTAGGTAATTGTTTTCTCTCTCTCCCCATGTGGTATTTAGACAGACTTGGTGTCAGTAATTGAGTTAAACTCTTATCTTACTGCTAAAAATAACAACGAAATTATTTTGCAAACAAGTTGTCTTCCACTCACTTTGTGTGTATGTATCCTGCATTGTTGTCTGCTGTCACAGAGCACCTATTAGTTATTGTCCATCTTGCAGGGCCTTTCACAACAGGTTTTTATGGTTGGGAAAAGTGAGAGGAAGGTGATAAGGACCAGATTTTTAAAGGACTAAAAAGGGTTTTAAGCACCTATGTCCAAACCTGAGGTTCTCAAAGGTAATTAAATTCCTAGCTGCTACTTAAAGGTGCAAGGAGGCATCTGAAGCAGGTGAGCCCCTGATGTTTCCCTAGTAAAGCTCTGTGCTACTGTTCCTTTAATTTCCTGGCTGACTTATCTGTAAGTCAAAAATGGTATCAGATGCACAGATATCAGGAATCAGTAGATTTCAGCAGTTGCTGCCTCCCATTTGTCGGCTGCATAGGTATGTAGGTTTTTGCATATCAAGAGACTCTATCCCAGTGGAAGACTGTCTTTAGTTTGTGGATTTCTTGGTATTTCTGGAGAAATGTAAGTTTTTATAGCTGATGGGTGTGATGAGAAAAAGATGAGTTTCTGATTTTACTTAACTTGATATGCTCACTTATTTGAGACACATTTTTAGCTTGCTTTTAATATTTATTATCGGTGTATTTTCTGGAAATACGTTGTTTTTACATAAACCTAGCTGAACTAGCTGGACTGCTTGAAGCATGGAGTGTGTGGAATGCCTGAGGAATGCAGAGGAAGCACAGGTACTTAGTGCAGCTACAGGCCTGGGGCCAGATTCCTGACTGAGATGTTAGCCAGGCTGTAAAGCCGTACCTTAAAGCAAAACCGAGCTCCTCCAAATAAAACCAGCCATGCTGGGATTTTTGGTGGATTCCACTTCCTAACTGATACAAGGATGGCACTGGTGGCATGGCTAGAACATAGGGTGAATGCACCTCCAAATCTAGACATTTTCAACTGTGCATATGTGCTCCATGTGGACATTGTTGAATGGTTTAATCTAGCCTGTTCCTTACTCTGCATCTGTTCCAAGCTCCTCTACATGGGCATGCTCCAGCTGTTTGCAGTGTACCAAGTTCTGTCTAGGGCACAGTGGAGCTAAAGTAGTACAAAAATCTCTACTGGAAGAATTAGGAATGATTTTTGTGGGACTGGGCCCTGGTGACTCCCTGCTCCTCCACAAATTCCTTCAGTGTCCCCTGACAAGTGGTTGCCATAAATACATTCTGCATTTTTAAGTTGCAACATCAGTGGTTAAGGTGCCTTTGTGTGTGTTCTTTGTGGTGTTTGTGTCACTGTACAGGTTGAACAAGTGTTGCCCTCAGGCAGCTCCTGTCTTGTAATAAATCCTGCTTTCAGCTGACAGACCCTTTCTTGCTGTTTTTCTGCAGGCAGCCAGTCCTACAGGAAGTGAGAACAGTTCCTTTCCTCGAGAATCACCTGTCACGTTGTTGAAGGACAGAGCCAACTTCCTGTAATGAGCTTTACTGGCAACCTGCTGAGAAGAGAGTGAGGTTATTGACACCGCACGGCGTACGCCTTGCACGGCGATTCATGGATTATCAGATGGGATACATCTGTTGTCTCTAAAGCTGGCTAAGACAAGGGCCTTGTTATTACAATTCAAAGTTGCAGCAGCAGACCAGGACCGATACAGGAAACGGGTATAGTCCCAATGTCTGTGATAGTTTACTCTAAAGTGACATTGCTGCCTTGCAAAGAAGCTTTTGCTCGCTGCCTTCTGTGTCACAGTAACGTCCTTTGGAGATGGTGTGTAGGGCTCAGCACAGGAGTCTGACCAAGTAAATGTCTTGTTTACATGTTGGTTGCTGAACTAGCCTGTCACTTGCTTTTTTAAAACAATTATGCCTTTGTGACTGAGCTGGGAGATATCTGTGTTCAAAGGATCTGCACTAGGAGGGAAAACGTGTACCATATGTGCAGAGCCTTACTGCCTGGAGCAGCCTTGTGTGGAGCGAGGTCTGTGTTTGGCCACCAGAGACTGGGGATAAAGTATTTCATCAACTTCCGATTGACCCGTGGCAGTTGGAAAACACTGTGCCAGTGCCCAAGGCAGCATCCAGGCTCACCTCTGAGGGTCTGATCAGCAGCTTTATCTGCAGCAATTATTCCTTTTCCTTCTTCCTATGTTTTTTTTCTCAATTCTACTATTTAACATTCGTGGAGTGAATAATCCATTTTTTCCACTGGAATGAAGAACTTTGTTACTTCATTCATAGAAGAAACCACGAGAATGTGAACAGCTCAGAAGCAACATTCTCTTTATTTGTGGCTGTGGACAATCTTTGGCCTTTGTTGCTGTTTTATGTTCTTCACTTCTAAGTAATGACTGATTATGTCTTTATGGAATTTGTGCTGGTCTTCAGTGAGTATGAAGTGCTGGCTAGGCAAGAGAGATCAGGAAGCCCTCCAATAAGTAAAAACCAGCAGTTAGTTCTGTCAGTGAGTTATAAAGCTGTTGTTGTTTGTTGTTCTTTCTCTCAAAAGTGACAGTGACCAGGAAACACTAAAGTCTTCACTAGGGGTTGGCTTTTCAGTAACATCCCTTCATGTGACATGGCTGTTAGGACAACAGCAACAACTTTTACCTTGGGACTTGGTTGCCACTGAGGCAGAAATGCACAAAAAGCGGGGATTGTATTTACCATAGGCAGACTTCAAAAGCAAATGTTTTAACAGGTACAAAAAGGGAGAAAGTAAGGCTTTTGTTTTGGAGTTTCACCTTGAGAAACAAACAAATGGAACACAGCCTGAAAGGTAAAGCAACTCCAATAGTGACCCCACCTTCCTCTGGAGTAAAGAGTTGTAAAGCCACCAACCATTTCTATAGGGCCAGAAGAAAGCTTTCTGTTTCTGCCGAGACCTTGAATTGTGCCTTTTGGTATGTGGTGGCAACCACAGAACCAAGACCCTTTTCTTGCGTGATGTCATTGCCATAAGGCCCACCAAGACCAGTGATACTGTGTCAGATGTTTGCAGAAAGGGATCCCATGCACAAGTTCATGTAACCCCTTTGGATAGTAGTCTTAAAATTGGAATAGGGATCTTTTGTAGGAAAAGACATCCACCAGTTTAAAATGTCATATTAATGTGGAAGTTATAATGTACCACTTGGTAACTTCAAGCCCAACGCAAAGCAGGCAGAGTATGGGTGTTGCTTTAACTCTCAAACTACCTAGGACATAAAATTATGATAGACATTTGATAACTTCTGTCACATAGATCCCATGACAGCCAAATAAATCGCTGAAAATTTCTGACTTGTGCTTAGATTCACCCACCTGCTCTCAGAGTTGATAAGCACAATTAATGGAAAAATGTCCTCTGGTTAACAAAAGGGCAGTGATGGAAAACAGCCATAAAAACTTCCCAGTGGTTTTCCAGGGTAGGCAGCTTTTCTTTTTCCTCTGAAATGCTCTCTTTTTTCCAGCATGTAATATCAATGGCCAAGTTGTTAACAATGAAGTGCTAAGCACGTTCATTTGCATATGTAGATAACACAGAATGCTCCAGCAGTTAAGTTTTACTAATTTCACAGCAGTGGTGACTTTCATGTTGGAGCAGACCTGATTCTCTGAGGTGCAGAGCAGCTTTTGAAAAGCGCAATTACTTTTTTGGGGGGAGAAACAAACCAAACCAAGAAACAACTCCCCCCCCTCCCCAAACAAAACAAAACCAAAAAACCCACCACCACCCCAAACCCATTATTAATGGCTTTACCATTAGTTGATGTCAAAATTGTACCACTCCTTAAAAGTCAGTTGAAGGAGGGCTGGGTAGGTGCCCTCCAGCAGATCAAGATCAGTGAAAAACAAAATGCACCTTGCAGAGCTGGACTGAAAGGAACAAGCCGAAGGGTATGTGCTTATGTGTTTGTTTCTTACTCAGGCCTATTGCAATGCAGAACTCTGTATGTTTTTCCATGTTTGATTCTCTGATGTTTTGGAGTGTGAGTATAGAGTTGGAAAACTGTGAGACTATTTTATATTAGTGCTTGAGAAACTTCATTTTCCAAATACTTGAGAAAAACTATGGATACCCTTAGAAATAAATTGTCAGATGAGCAGTAACATGAGAGGCAACGCAGTAATGTGTCCTCCTTTTCTCTGTTCACAAAAACCCCCTGCGATGCCAGTCGGAAGGTTTTGAAGCTAATGAGAAACGGTGATTCTGCCTTTGTTAGTAGGACACCACTATTCGGGGTTGAAAGGTCCCCGGACAGAGGTCAGTAACACACACATAGCAAATTCTGCACCTCACTCTCAAAAGTTGTTAGGTATTTTTTGTATATGCCACGTCGAGGCTGCTGCTAGATACAACACCACCCTGGTAAATTCATAATGGAAGCAGTGGGAATTGCTGGCCCGAATGAGAGGGGTGTGATTGTACTTAAAGTAGCTACGATTTTGCTTACAATAACCAAATACAGATATTGCCTGTGACGCACAGATCTGCAAGGGAAGATTCTCGGGGACCAAAGTGCTATGTGGTGCTAGCATGCCGTTTGGATATAACTTCTCTATATTTAGTCTAATTTTGTTTATGGACAGTGTTGTGAGAGGTGTAAACTTCATGAGTCTATCTCAATTTGCGTGGAGGGCTCATTCTGTACAAGTGCTCTAAAATTATCTGCCAGTGACTGGGTAAAAATGCTTCTAAAGGGATTTTTTTTTTTCTTTTTGATAGATTTGTTTGGGGTTTCATGAACTTTTAGGGTGTGGGTTTGTTTACATTTCATTCTGGTTTATTATCAACAAATTCTGTCCCCAAGAGTTTTGTCTCCACCTGAGTTGAAAACACAGCTCCCGTCGGTTCAGCCTGGCCTGCCTCTGCAGAGGTAGCTTTGTTTGGGCAGAAGTGTTGCTAAGTGGCCGTGAACCACTCATTGTTCAGGGTCTCTCTTGAGGAGAGCCCAGGCATGTGGGATGCCACCAGTGACATTGGTTTGGTGTCACAAGTATTATTTGTCAGAGGATTTAAGTGTGTAGGGGAAGACAAGTCAAGGAAGTTCTCTGGAGGCAAAATATTGCTGTGATGGGGAGGGACAGTGGTTGCTTGGTTTGGCTTTGTTTCCTTTAAACAAAGTTCCACTAGTCTTTATAAATCATGGTGGAGGTGAGAGTGTAGAGATAAGAAGTAGTGGTAGCAGAAAAGCAAACAGGTTACCTTCTTCCCAGGTATTTAAGTACATCCAGACACCTTTTAGCTTGGGGCTTGACATTCATCTTTGAGCCACAGCATCCTGGCAGTTTGGACCATCCTCACGCTTGCTTGCACTCTGGCTCAGTGTTGGAAGAAGCCATTTCCCAGGAGAGGAAATGTTGGAGAGCTGGGAGGTGGGCCTTGCTGAGCAAGCAGAATCTAACCAAGGAGTGTGTGAGCCCTGCAGGCCACCTTGGACGTGCCTGGCTATGCTACGTGGCACGTTGAGCTCAAGGAGGTGTGTGGGCATGGCTAGCAAAGAGGACCTAGCTGTAGCCTTGCAAACCCCCACTGACCCCCATGGGAACTAAGTACCTAAATACCTCTGTGACTAAGCCACGTGGGCTTCTCCAGGCCACGCTGCGCTTTCCTAACCTCTGCTATTCATATGAATTGTGAAAGGAGCGGGACTCTTTCGAATTTATTGACGGGTGGGAAACAGCAAGGTGTTTCAAGGCAAACAAGGCAGACCAGACTGTTCTGGCCAAGCTACGTGGTAATCTGCTGCTAATAGATGTTAAAAAGAAACCAGCTTCTGGGTGCAGAACATAGAACATTGTCCCACTGTGTTATCAGACCAGTAATTCTTCTAGCCCGGCATCTCATCAGTGGTTGGGATCTGATGTTTGAAAGCAAGTTTCTTCCCAACTCCAGGCTGCTTTCTACCCTGCAGTGGAAGGGCATTGTATTCAGTTACGTGATCATGATCCAAATTTCCGCTCTTCAAGGATGCGATGCTCTCCAAACAACAGGCTGAGTGGCACACCCTTGGACATCTAATAACTTTCTGGAACATGTCCTCCTTTTACTACAACTTCTCTCAGCCATCCTTGGCATAAGGTCCAAGTTTCCAAGAAAGTAAGGCAGTAATTTACTGCTGTGAAAGTGAAAAAGCTTCACAGAAATGGGAAGAAATCCAGGTGACAGCTTTAAATGTTTGTTTTGTTCTTATCTTCTTCAAATACGGGAAATACTGTTCTGATATGATTTCAACTCTGCAGGTTTGGGGAGTGTCAGTCATTTTGTTCACTCTGAGTGTGAGTGACCTAGCACTGTATTTAATTTAAAAAATGGTTTCTAGTATGCCTTGCTGGTTTTCATCTTAGAAGTCTTTAAAGTGTTACTTAATTTTATTTGTTTTTCTTTTAATGATGCTGAGAGCTAATTCTGCTCTCAGTATAGCAGTAAAAGTATAAACGGCACAAATAAAAATGAGTGGATACCTGAAACAATAAGGTTTATCCTGGAGATGTTTAAGGTGCCTTATATATTAAGCTGTAGCTGACAGCTATGAATGCTGAGGCCATGTGAAAAGCAGACCACCTACTAAGGAATTTTACGAGGCAAGAACACCTTCCTCTACTGATCTCAAGGGAAAATTTTGGGCTTTGTAGATCCAGATTTCATTACAGACACATAGTCCTCCTCCTCTGAAGAGTGAAAAAGTTGAGCTAACATGAGGATGGGATGTAAGTGCTGGAAATAGCAGCTCTGTGCCAAGTGATACAGTTCCTCGTTTGGTCTGCCATGTGCCGGTCTGACTGCCCTAGCCCTCGTCTGGATCCGGTTGACTGTTGGCAGGGGTTGAATGCTTCCTGAGAACAAATCACTTTATTGTTCATGTCTGCTCATGCGCTGCCTTTTGGGAGCATGGTTCATGTTGGTAGCAAGGAGCAGGACCATTAGCACCAAATGAATTCTTTGTCAAGCAGGATGTCTCACTGAAATTTTTACCCTTTGCTCCAACTGCTTTCTCCCTGGGTCAAATTTGCAGTATCCTAATGGACTGGCTCCTATTGAGCAGATGACTTGTTTATTTTTTTTGTTGTTAACTCGGCAGATCATGGCCTAGCATGATTTTCCACAAAACTGGCTCCTTTCTTTTTCCTTCGCTTCCAAGTGAGCCGCTGGGAACTGAAATGAGGCAGCTCTGGGATTGACGAAAACAGTTGTTTCGATTAAGCCGCTTCCATCCTGAAGCCCTGTGGAAACTGGGCTGTTTGAAACAGCCAAAATTTCCATCCTGACTAACTGTATCAAAAACTCTGTTCCAGGGAGCTGCTAGTCATGAGCCACCACCTCGGGGAGTGATCCACTGGCACAGTACAATGGCAGTTCTTAAGGGTCCCATCACTCCAGCCACGTCCCAGCAATATGGGCTACAGCAGCCATCGCTGTCCTGTTTCTGCTCAGATCCAGGGATTGAGACTGTCCAGAGTGACTGCGCCAGTGTATCCACACTGCAGCTGGGGGCAAATCATGGATTGTGAGCCAGCACAACTGGTCCCATAGCTCATCGTCAACCTCAGTGCTTATGTGACATGGGGACACGAAAGGTTTGGCCCATAAATAAGGCTTTTAGGTGTTTCCACTGTACACAGTAACAGCAAGAAAAATTTGGCTTCTAAAACTTAAAACTTCTAAAACTTCTTCTAAAACTTAAAAATTGGTCTGGTTGAGTTTTCAGTCACACATACGTGGAGCTGACCAGATTAGTGTCATCTCCTCACTCAAATCCAGGACCTGACCATTGCAGAGCCTGGTTCCCTGTTTGTGCAGAATGAGAGAGAAAGAATTTACTTCTGATTCTTTTTCCACATAGATGAAAAAACGTGAGTAGATAAATGGCTGTTTCCTGTACTGTAGTTTAAAATGGCAGCGTGCTTTGGGGCAGGGGCAAGGAGAGAGCGAGCATCATAGGACAGTTTTTCTCTCTGACCCTTGTTGTCCTCATGACTCTGAAGATGCAGGTGGTGAGGATGCAGGTTTTCACAAAGCTGTGCCGAGCATTGCAGGAAGGTGGGTCCAAGTGGTTGTGAACTTCCACAAATCTTGTTGGGACTTCCAAGGTTCTCTGAAACCACGTTTTTAGCAACAAAAGCAGAAGCCAGTGTCAGCAATTGTATGCCGCTTCCCGAGTCACCCAGAAATGGCAGCAATTTGAAGTGGTTTCATCTCGAGTCCCAGCAGGGTGTCTTGGCACCTGGGTCATGTTCATGCACAGGGCAGAGACCAAAGTTTTTAGCCAGGTGATCTTACCCCTTTCTGGTGACAACAACACATTTGTGTCTGTAGAGCCCAATCTGAAAAAGAGATATCCTTGCTGTACATCTCATCATTTTCATTACTTGTTGCTAGAAGTATGTCCTGTATTTCAAGCCAGCCCAGCTTCCCCCGAGCAGCTGTGAGGAGGCAGCTAGTTTTCTACAAGCACTCTCTCCTCGCTGGCAGCAGGGCATGGCTTGAGCCTTTGTGGAGAGCTGATAGTTTTTTTGAGGTGCCTGAAATGTTTCAGAAGGAACCTCAGCATACACATAAAAATCTGGCCCTTTATCCTGTGGCAGTGGCCTCTCTGAAGAGCGTCCGTGGAGTTTCCTGTCTCTGCTTCCTTCCCTCGCTCTTTTTGTTTTGGTTGGGAGGGGGAGGGCTTGCCTTATTTTTTCCTGCAGTGAGAATTATTCCATAGGGCTGGAGCATGTTCATGCATTACAGAGGCAAAGGAGGCTTTGAAAGGTGCTTGTCCCAGGCTGGAGCTCTCTGAAAACTGGCTGGAGGCTTCGTGCTTGCTGGCTGGAGCCCCTTTCCTTTCACCTGTACCACAGCCTTTTCCTGCAGTGCAAACCTGATCCCAAAGAGATCCTAAAGGAGAGCTTTTCCAGCTCTGTTATTATGCAAGAATCTCCTTCCTTTTGCGCTGGCGCTGATTAACATCTCGTATTAGCTTTACCATCTGACCCCAGTACTGTATGCAAAACCATTTCCTAATAAGAACACTTTAGGGCAGGTCAGCCACTGAAGTGTTACGTGTCCAATGCTGGGACCTCTGGGCTCCATCAAGCCATTCCTGGGCAATGGGAACGGGACAGCAGGTTGCTAGATGAGCTGGCAGAATATTTTTGGCTGGTGCACTGGGCAAGGCAGCAGGTCCCAGGCTGCCTAATCTTCTGTGAAGCTGACTGGTCCTGCTGCCTGGCAGGGTTACTGGTGTTGCCCACGTGTTTCTTTGAATGACCTTCCTCTGGGCTGTGAATGTGGTTTGTACCGGGAATACCCTGTCCTTGCTAGAAAATCAGCTCCTGGGGAAATTCGTCCTTGCTTAGGCATGTCGGAGATGGTGTGTGTGTGGGGGGGTGTTGTGGGTTAACCCTGGTGGGTGGCTCAGCCCCAGGATGCCACTCGCTCGCTCGCTCCCCCCCGGTGGGCCGGGGAAAGAATCGGAAGGGTAAAAGTGAGAAAACTCACAGACTGAGATAAAGACGGTTTAATAATACGTAAAGGAAAAGCTGCGTGCGCCAACAAAGCAAAATATGGAATTGATTTACTGCTTCCCACAGGCAGGAAAGTGTTCAGCCATTTCCAGGAAAGCAGGAACACTCACTTCATCATGCATGACCGTTAAAGACAGACACCATAACTCCTTCTTTCCCCCAGTTTTTATTGCTGAGCACAACATCACGTCTGGGATATTCCTTTGGTCAGTTGGGGTCAGCTGTCCCTGCTCTGTCCCCTCCCAGCTTGTTGGGCGCCCCCAGCCTGCTCGCTGGCAGGGCAGTGTGAGAAACGGGATGGCCTTCACCCTGTGTAAGCAACAGCTAAAACACCCCTGCCTTATCAGCGCTGTTTTAGTCCCAAATCCAAAACATAGCACCATACCAGCTACCCTGGAGAAAATTAACTCTGTCCCAGCCAAAACCAGGACAGGGTGCGCGCATTCTTTTCCATAGACGCGGAGAGACCGTGGCATGCTGGAAGTAGAAGCCCAGTAAGGCTCAGGAGAGGTTGGTAGCTCTTCTGAGCCCAGCTGTGCTCCAGAGGAACTGGGTGGATGGTGGCAGGGCCTGGTGTAGGGCTGGCACCCAATTTAGCGGACACAGGTCAGTGACAGAGTAGAAATCAGCGTTTCCTTAACACTTGTGAGGGGAGCTGAGAGGATGGATGTGGCATACAACCCTGGAAGGAGTGAGGGCTGTTGGTCATCGGCTCTGTCTCCAGGGACTGCCCACCAGGCACCTCTGAACCTCTGGACTGGACAGGAGGGAAGGTTACCCAAAAGCCCCGCAGTACAGGGTTCCAGGGCTGTGAGGGACCCTGGGGGAGGCTTTTCCCCCATCATCTCTGCTCTGTCGGTCGTTCCCTTGAGCGCTGGGGTTGGACCAAAGGGAGCAAAACTGCCCTGGGAGGTGATGCTCCCTTTTCAGCAGTTCCGCAAAGGTTCCTGCTACTCCAGCAGCTTTTCCAAGTCAGGTTGTCACTGCCTGACTGTGCCTGAGCTGTTGCAGGCTCCTTTTCAGCCCTAAGGAGCAGGACATCAGTTTTTTAATTGTGAGGAGCTTTTCTTGTGTCTTGTCATGAATTGATGCGATAGAGCAGCAACTGCTCCAGACGTGCTGCTGCTACGCCCGGCTTTCTGTGCAGGCTTGTGCTCTGGAAGAAAAGGAAGGGGAAAGCGAAGAAACTGAAAGCTCTGGTTTGCTAGTTTAACACCAGATCGGCAAGAAAGATGCGTTTCAGTCAGGTTTATATCCCAGTGCTAATTTTATACACAGTATATACAGTAGCTCAAATCTGGAGTTTGATCTGCACACCTATGGGTATATCTAGCAGTTCTCTTTTGTTAGGCTCTTAACTATGGAGAAGGTCATAGTCTAGGTGCAGCAAAGATTAAATTAATATGAAATTGAGATTGTTCATGACAACATAAGAATGTGGAATGGAAACTTTACTGCCATACCCGCTTTCAGGCCTCCTTGAACATCACAAGGAAGTTGGGAAATACCTTTGTGGCTCCAGTGCAGGGTGCTTGTCTCAAATGCAAATATAGCAGCTTAAAAGCGTCTCCTTATTTTAACTCCTTCTAGGCTGAGGGAGCTTTGAACGTGCCTCAGGGTAAATGTGGAGATCCAAGAGGCAGAGCAGGGGAGACGCAGGGCTGCCTCTGAGCCTGGCTGCCTTGCAGGCGGCTGGGGCTGGCCAGCCTTCTGGGTAGGAGCGCTGCGAAGACAGAGAGAGTCAGCTTTAGCGATAGTCCTGCTTTAATTCTTATTATTTAATCTGAGGTTCCCATTTGGCGTTGGTAGGGCTGACTTTTGTGATCCCTTAGTGTTGTCACGTGTTCTTGCTGCAGGGTGAGAGGGTTTGTGCAGGGTGACGGTGCAAGGGCTGCCCTGCACATGGGGAGGGCGCAGCTGGGGACACTGGAGCTGCGGTGCTGGAAGACCCAGGAAAGAGTGCTTAGGGGGCTGCAGCTGGAGATCGGCTGGAAACTTAAAATGTTAACATGATCAGTACTAGCTTATGCTTATTTTCTTTTCCAGGGCAGTTTGAAGCTAGTATTCGTGACCCTGAGGGCTAGAAATAGATTTTGTTTGTCAGGACAACGGAGCGGCTCCCACTCGCGTGGNCGGTAGCTCCTACGTCCTGTTGGTTTCACAGTGAAATTGCAAAACTTTTGATCCTGCATCTGCATAAACTTGGCCCATGCTGTACCTGCATCAGCTAGGAGTTGTTACACAGGATCTGTCTTTCCTTCCACATCCACTGAACACATAACCCATGCCAAAACTCAGGACTGCATAAACCAGCATGTGCTTTTCCCTTGTCATATCACCACAGCTAATAGGTTGCAAAGTAATATTGCAACACGTGCCTCCTTGCAAGGACTAACGCACCTCCCTTTTCCTCGCAGCCTGAATTGAACTCTCTCCTTCCGCACTGTTTTATGCAGGCAGTATCTGGCCAGGTTTCTGTTGCTTCGGTGCCTTTGCTGGGTATTACTCAGACAATTTATTCCTATACAAAGGAGGGAGCAGGTTAGAGCAGGTTAGAGCTGTCTGGCCTGGCCATGCAGGAACCAGTGACAAATAAAAGCTCCATAAAACTAGCATACATTCTTCTGCCTCTCCCCTTTCTCCACACATGTGTCAGTTGCTTTTCCTGATTATAGAGAAAAGAATCTCTGTTTCTTGGGTGTATCAGAAATGTATCGGTTCTCCCTTTGCAAGCCCTGGAGATAATTTTGCTTGTAGTGCTGCGGTTCAGCCCGAGGCTCTGCCACTGCATGGCTGATCCCAGAGCCGATGGGAGCAGTGGAGATACTGGCCCAGCCCTGTGAGCGGGTGGCAGGCATCTCCAGCTCTCTCCAGTGGACTGGGACCCACTGGGGATGCAGGACCGGCCCAGGGTAGAGCTGCCTGTGGGGCTCCGCTCTCTCCCTGCCCACCCCAGCACCCAGTGCCCTGCAGGGCTGGGGTGTGGGGAATGTGCACGGTCCCTTCCCCGCTTCTGCAACGCTGGGCCTGGGGAATGGGGTCCCTCTGAGTGCTAGAACTCCCAGGGGCCAGTACACATTTAAGCCTCATCCATCAGCTGTTCCCCTGTAGGTGCCATCACTCCCCTTTGGCATTGTAACATCTGGCACAACTGCCATTGCCCCTTGCAGTGGGGCTCGTCCTCCCCACACACTCCCTGGGCTGTGCTAAGGGGGTGGTAGGATCCATCTCCCCAGTCTTTAACAAATCAGGAGAGGGTGGAAGGACAACCGGCGAGGAAAGGAGTGGAAAAAAGTTCTGCCAAACGTTGTTTCCACCACAGCCTGATGCAGCAGCATTTGCTCTCTGCTCCGAGGCAGCTCAGCCCTGTGGGCTGCACTCGCTGCTGCTGTGTACAGGGGGCTGGTGATGAGCCGTGTCCTTCCCCTGCACTGGGGCTGTGGGACCGGTGCCACTGGTCCCAGGGTTCTCTGGCTGCTGGTCATGGTCTCCATGCACCGGTGACTTGAATTTGTGGCCAGGAGTGTGGCTGCTGGGTGACCTTTCCCACGTTAAGCGTAGCTTGTAAAACTCTCACCCTTCTCCCTAGGCCTATAAAGTACAACTTCACTTGTTGTGGCAGTTTCAGTGGAGATACGAGCTGAAGAGGGACTTCACTGCTACCGAAACCTGGCAAACACCCGGAGGGGAGGGCGGCTGCGGTGCACGGGTCAGCCCTTCAGATACCTCATTCCTCCTGCTGAGATTTCAAGATTTCACCTCTCTGGCCCTGCTTCTGGAAGAGTGCAAACACACCCGGCCCCGGGGCAGCATCTTTCGGCTGTTGCCTCCAAGGAGAGATGCCTGGGAGAGAGCAGCACCTCGCCAGAGAGTCGGTACCAAACCCCGGGTGGGGATATCCCTTGAGCCTGGCTGCCGGCCTCTTCAGGATTTTCACTGTCAGGTTTGTAGGTTTTTTTTCCTCTTTCTCTTAGCCCTGTTCCCTGGCCCAGCGCTGGGTTTGATGCGGGTCCACAGCACCGTGGGTGTAAATCGGTGCAGCCTCGGCAACGGCGGTGACCCTGCAACACTGCCCAGGGTGTGAAGGTCAGCCCCTTCTTTTTGCTGAGAGCTGCAGTGACGATGACCCCCCTGGGACACGCACACACTTCTGCCTCTGCTGTGACTATTTTTTTCAGGTAGTTTGGGTATTTTGGCAAACTGAACAGAAAATCATGGGCAAAAATGCAGCGAGAGGCAGGAAGGAGAGGGGCAGGAGATGCTTACGCAGACTCATGCACAGAGGCTTCCCCCTGGTTTGTGCATGTCGCCGCTGCGTCACCCATGCTTGCAGGAGTTCACCTTTCTCTTTGTGTCCCCTGGGTGCGTGCACACCTTGCTGGAGATGCTGTAATAGCCGAAAAGCCCTGGTTTTAGGCTGTGGCAGGTGGGTAAGGCTCTTTTTGGGATACACCCCAGCCCCACCCTCCCCTGCAACACCACCCATGGACTTTCCCGGGCTCCAACACTTCGCCCCTGTGCCCGGGGAGGGTGACAAGTCCCCTTGCACAAGCCGGACCCGGTGCATCGCAGGGGATGGTGCTGTCCCGCAGGCAGCGTGCCTCCAGCCCGCTCTCTGTGCAGCCCTGGACCTGCAGAACTCCTCCTGCAAACGGATTTTCCAGCAGCTCCTGTGATGCAGGATTTTGCAACTTTTCCAGGCGAAGGGGTGGTTTGTACGGCGGTGCCCACCCTGCTGCCAGCTGGGAGCTGGGGAACAGAGGAGCCCCTTCTCTGCCCCCGTCCCCGCATGGCAGACAGTGTCCCACTGTTGGTCAGAGAAAGTTTGGTGAACGCAGAAGGGAGGAAAAGGCTCCTGGCAGGTTTTGTCTGTTGCAGCCAAGAACGGTCCCGTAACTAGCTTGTGATCCTTTTTTCTTTTTTTTTTTTCTTTTTTCTTGTCAAATACGTCTATTTATTTTTTTTAGACTCCTGGCCGTTGCTCAAAGGGACCGGGACTGTGAGTCCGTCCCAGCCGGTCGACCGCTTGCTTGTGCCTCATCCTGGCCCTGAGCACACCGGGAAGGGCTTCGGCTTCTCGGCTGTGAAAGCCGCTCTCTTAGCGAGGGTGCGGATGTCTCCCCTTGGCCAGGAGCCTGTGCCGGCAGCGGGCGCTGGGGGGGAGCTCGGCATGCCGGCGCTGGGAAGACTGGGGCAGTGTTCGGGGCCGAGGGCTGCTGAAAGGGCTCAGTGTGTGCTGAGCGTGAGTCACCCCGGCTGGAGGGGAGCTGGGAGCTGGCGAAGAGAGCAGCGGAGAGCTGCTACAGAGGGGCCGGTGCCCCAGGAGAAGATGGCGAAATGAATATCATTAGTGTGGAGTGGAGGCAGAAGAGCCCGGGGAAGGAGGGAGGCGGGGAGGTGGCATTTCCCAGGATGGAGGGGTTTGAGGGACCCTCCTGCCACACCTGGGGGGTGTGAGTGGGGTCAGGGATGGGTACAGGGAGGGATGTGTCCGTCTGTCCCCTAGGTATGTCACTTAACCTTCACATGGCTCTGGGTCTCAGACCGAAACGAAGTCTGGGGAAGGGCTGGGAGTGCCACAGCGAGCTTTGTGGGGTCCTCAAGACAAGGACCTTGTGTCACCTTTTGGTGCCCCAAGTGCTGGCTTGCAGGGCTGGTGCAAAACAGCCCTGGAGCCGCTGGTTTTCCTTGGCTATAGCTCGGGCTCAGTTTGGCTGTGCGCTTCCCGGTCTGGCTGAAACACACCCAGGCGGCTGCTGGGCTGTGCCAGCCCCTTACACATCCTCAGCATCATCTCCCTGGTCCCCAGGGATGTCACCTGCTGTGGCAGGCCCAGGAGGTGGCTTGTCCCCTCCTGCAGCAGGGGACATTGCTGGTGGCTTAGTGCCAGCCCCTAAAGGGCGCTTGGCTTCTTGGTGACATCCCAGCTAGTACCTCCGC
Source organism: Chionis minor (assembly GCA_013398295.1). Lineage (NCBI taxonomy): Eukaryota > Metazoa > Chordata > Aves > Charadriiformes > Chionidae > Chionis > Chionis minor. Next base: position 68,944 of record VZSF01000959.1, on the reverse strand, counting down.
GTCTGGCTGCACGGGAGTGGAGAAGCAGGGACAGTTTCCTGGTTTATATCTAACAGAAGCATGTGTGTGAAGGTCTTGGTTCTCAAAAGCAAACAGCCCTGCACCTGGAGAGGTCCCCCATGACGTGTCTGGGACTGGTGTGGAGAGGGTGTGCGCAGTGGTAGTTGATCAGGAAGTGCATCCTAAGCGGATATGCTTTTTGATGGGGTTTTAGCTGACTGAACTGCAAAGGAGTTGATCTCTGCTGAAAAGTCACACTAAGACGCTTCCCTCTAGCATGAATAACCACAGCCCAAAAGGACCAGGTTTCTCACCAGCTGAGCAAACGCAGAGGGCGGCTGATGGCCCTGGGCAGCTCAGTCACGTTCCTGTGCCTCCAGACCTTCTGAAAACCATTACAGAGGCTGTGAATAATCTTATCTTCTTGATTTACTGGCTACTGTCCCAGGGCCGTTTCTTCCACCAGACCTTTGTTTCATTGATCCATTGGGTCCCATAGCCAAACCCCACAACTAAGTGCCCTGTGTTGGCACCACAACCTGCTGATGCCAGAGAGTGTCCCTACCACCTTGCCCTGAGGACCAAAGGGCTTTCCATTCTGCGCTTTCCATGCTGTCCAGCCAAAATCAGGATGCCATCCTTCTCCATCTCTCCTGCACTTTGTGCAGATCTTCAGGGCTTTGGCCCTGGAGGAGTGACCTCCTAAGGGTGGTGCTTTTCTGTCCTGTTGTCACCAGTGGCAGCAGTAGGATGTAGGGAAAGTAAAACATTATGCGGAGCACAGTGTGATGATGATACAAATGGGCTGGAAGGACCCATGAGAGCCATCAGTTTGTTCCTCCACCCTGCGGCAGGAGCGGATTTCCCACGGTGAGGCGGGGATCAACCCAGCAGCAGTGTCTGGAACCTCCCTGGAGCAAGATGCTAGAAATGCCAGAGCCATGGCAGCGTGGCAGAACAGTCAGCCCGAGGGATGGCGTGGGGCTGTAGCCATGCTTGCCGTGAATCAGGGAAGGAGCTGGATCCATGCATTAACTCACTGGCCATCTCAGCCCACAGCATGACTTCACCGTCGGGTGAACATCCCACCATGGTAACCAAACCTCAGGAATGCAGCTGGGTGTGCCGGCTCTTTTCTCCTCTCCCGAGGGCTCTTGTATGGCTAAAATACTCCGAGGCTAGCAAATTGCTGTTGCCACCTCGCCCAGCAGCTCCCTGAGCCGGGCTGGGGAGCGATGCCCGTGCAAGGGTCATCCCCTGCACCGGGCGGGTGCCTGCACAGGGTTGGCACCATGGATGCTGGGTGCTGCCCTCCCCTCTTGCCCACGCAGAAGCAAGCTTTGCCATGGCCTTAATCTAGTAGCCCTAGCCTGGGTGGGGGCAAAATTCACAGCCACGTGCCCTCTTTCTCCCCCACTCCATCTCTTGCTGGAGACAGGCCCAGCAGTGGCTGTAGCAGAGCCCAGGTTTTGGCACAGGCGATGAGCAGCAGCGGAGTGATGATTAACAGCGAGCAGAGCGGCAGGGCCAGGGATGTCTGAGTCGCCTCTGCCTCCCTCCTAAACCCATTTGGCCAAAAAAGGCTAACGTGAGCATTTCTGTGTCTGCCGGCCCAGGAGGGGGCCCGGCCGGAGCTCGGGGTCTCGGCAGGCGTGCACCGCGCTGGGGCCGTATGTTTTTCCACTTGGGCTGGAGAGGGGCCGCAGGCAGGCAGCCGCCGGGCTCAGGTGACTCCTGAGCCGCCCTTTCCATCTGACTCATGAGAGACGTCGCGAGCGCTCTGCTGCCCGACGGAAAACACGTCGCCTTGCAGCTCGTGGCTTCTGGGTCAGTTCCAGTCCCCCAGGCAGCAGGGCTTCCCGGGGCTGCGAGCGCAGCGTGCCGGCACCCCAAGCCCGGCCCTTCCCCAGCTGGAGCTGGGAGAGCACTTTCCGTGGGCTGATGCCCAACCAGGGCTTCGCCTTCAGCCTGTGCCCGTGGCCGGCTTTGCAGGATGGTCGGGGTGGAAAGGCTGAGCAGGAAAGGTCCGTGGTCCCTACGGTGAGCAGGCACATCTCTGCAGGCAGGGCTGCAAGCTTCAGCGCTGGCATGATGTTGCTTTCCCAGCCCTCCAACCTGGGAACTTCTCCCTCCTGGTTCCCTCTCCTCCACCTTTGCTCTTTGGGAGGGTTGGGGATGGGAGCGGGCCCCTCTGGATAGGTCAGGACAGGTCCTTCCCTTCCCCTCCTGAAGCCAAGCGCACCAACATCCTCCTCCTCCCTCCTTTCTGGATCTTGGCAGCACAAACGCGTCTCCCTCTTCAACCCTGTGTTCCCATTCCTCTAGGTTTTCTCCATCCTCATGGACTTGTTTTCTTTGGTGCCTGGATGCCATCCTGGCACATGTTCACAGGACAAACCCAGACCTTGGGGCTTTCTGGGAAGCAGAATTGAGTAAGCAGAGAGAGGGAAACTGAGGCACGCTGGGGTAAGCACTTCTTGCAGGGGCACGCTGGGCTGGGAGAGACAAGCCAGGGTGTCTGGCGCCCTGCGCCCAACCACAAGCTGTTCACATCACGCCGCAGAGGCAGCCCCACGAGCCGTCTGCTCCCCCCGTGCCCGCTGCTGGAGCTGCAGCATCAGGCTCCCCCTGCTCCTTTGGGAAGGGGAATGTTTTCCCTCTCCCCTCCCTTCCCTGCTCGCCAGGGTGAGTCCAGTTTCCCCTGCACGCTGCCGCCAAGCGCCTCTGGAACTGCTGGAAAATGCATAAAAGGCCTGGGCAAGGCTGCGGTGAGGGTTACTCACAGTCACAGCTGGATCCAGCTGCTGATTTAAAGCAACAGCACGGCCACACCGGGCTCCCCAGGAGACCCAGGCGTCCCAGGGGCACAGACTCCCCCGGGAGAGGAGGCAGTTTCCCTGCCGGGCAGCAGCCCCGAAGCTGGAGGGGGGTAAAACTGGGGGAGGGGCAGCCCAAGGAGGCAGCTCCTGGGGTGGATCCGGCCCCGGGGGTTTGCTCCCCCAGGTTTGCTGAGTGCTTCCCCCTGCCCTGCTCCTCTGGCTCCCGGCACAAGGGCCGAGGCAGTGCTCCCCTGCCAGCCCCGGCTCCTGTCCCAGCTGGGGACATGGCTGCAACAGCATGGCCGGCACCAGCACCCTGCCAACACCCTGTCCCCTGTCTTTCCCCGAGCCCGTGGCACCCGTGTCTCACCCCATCCGTGTTCCCATGAGGAACACATGTTCCTCAGCACTGCAGCTGTGGGGACCGTGTGCGTGTCCCCCGAGCACCATGCTCTCGTGGGGTGGCCCAGAGGCAGGTTGGGGCCGCAGAGGGCAACAGCAGCTTGGGGACCCCCGAGCGGGGCAGGGGGGGCCCAGCCATCGCCCTGCGAAGCAACTTCCCTTCCTCTCCTGTTTTTGGAAAGAATCATGCAAATCCCAGGGGGTTTGATTCTGAGCGGGGCAGCGGGCGTTGCTTTTGGCCATGTCTTGGGGTGTTTCGGCAGCCACCGGTGTTTCAGTGTGAGCTGCTGGGGCCGATGGAGCGGGAGGGAGAGCCCGGCTTTGGGGAGGCAGAAAACCTCCTCCTGCCTTTGCCCGGAGCCCGCTCTGCTCTGGTGGAGGTGCTGGGATGAAAATGGCCGTGAGGCCTTGGGATTAATGTGTAAAATAACCCACCCCCACACTCCGGAACGGGCAGGTGGAAGGACCTTTCTGTGGGAGCGGCTGTCTTTCCTAACATCCCACGTCAGACCCAACCGGTACATGATGTGTGTCCCAGCTTCCAAGCTGGTGGTGTTCACTCAGCAGTAAAGCCTGGTAATAATTAATCCTAAGCGCCCCTGGGGGGGCTTTCTCTGAGCAAGGGCTGGGATGGAGGCAGTGCCGGTCATAGCCCACAGCATTCCACGTGGAAGAAGTGGTGGTGGGCGAGCCTCCCTGGGTTACTCTCTACCTGAGGACACAACCGAAGCAGCATCACAAAAGGTGCTTAGAAAACCAGTGTGCAGGGAGAAAGGGATATTCCCTGCCTTATTGCATCCAGGATGTTTGCCTGTGAGTGCGTGCAAAGTCCTCGTGCGGTGCGAGTCCAGCTCAGCTAAACAAATAGAGACCTCAGCGGGATGCCACAGCCTCGGCCTCTCTCCCCGCCCTGGGGAGAGTCGCAGGTGAGTGGTTTAACAAAGAAAAACCTAAATGTGTGACCATCCCGTGCTGCGCTGCCCGTCTCGGGTCAGGCTGAGCCCTTGGTGCTGCTCCAGGCACTCAGAGGTTTGGGGAGGAGAGGGCTGGTGTGGGTGTTCCCACAGGTCGCAGGGCAATGGGACCTTGGCTTGTGTGGGAAACCCAGCGTGGGGACCGCGGTGCTGGCACGAGTGGCCAGGAGGTGTAAGAGTCACCGGGAGGCGATGGGACTATTTTCTGTGTGCATATAATTTGCTGGAATTGAAAAAAATCAGAAAACGACACAAAAAAAACCCCCAAAAACCCAAAACCAAACTAACGATGTAGCAAAGAAACCAGGGCAGCTTTTCCCAGTGAAACAAAACCCGAACCATCAGCAGCAAAACATTGGCTGGGTCAACCTGCCACAAGCCAGTCTTCTGGGATTACATAAACTTCATAAAAAAAAGCTCACTTCTTTCTTTGTACTTATTTTTTCTATAAAACATTTTAATTCAGGTCCGCTTTGAAATGAAAAGAGGTTCCTTGAAGCAAAAAAAGCATTGTGGTTTGCTTGGAGAACATCTAAATGAGCCACTTTGGCATCGCCCCAGTCTTCGCCCTTTCCCTTTGCCCAGACGATGCCCTGTAGCCCCCTTAGATGTACCATCTCCGAAGTCTCATGTCCCAAGTCACTTGCCCCCCTCTCCAGCTGGGACACCAGGAGGGATGCTCAGGTGGGAGGCGAGTGTGTGGCACTGGTACAGACTGTCCCTAAATGGGTCCCCGGAGCCTGCAGCTGTGGAGGTGGCTGCTGTTCACAGGAGCTGATGTCACCCTGGCCGCGACTTGGGTGTCACCCGGGAAGGTCCATGCTTCCCTTCTGCAACAAAAACGTGCCCGAGTGTTATTTCTCGCAGGTCTCCTGCCAGCTCCCACGGGCCCACAGTGGCTCAGCACACCTCAGAGTGTCACTGGCGTTGTGCAAGGCAAAGGAGCTCGGCTTTTCCGTGCCCAACCAGCACCTGCCACCCAAGAGCCTTTCTCCAGACACCCACAGCTCTGACAACGGTGCCAAAAAGGCACCTGGTGCCTCTGAATTTCAGTTTAATGGCTTAGACCTGAGAAATAAGGGTGCTGGGAGCTGCAGCAAAGGAGGGGCAGGGCAACAGATCCAGGCGCTTTGCTGAAGGCAGGGCCAGACAGGAATGGCAAGGATCTGCTGGTGGCTGGGTCCGCTGGTGGCGAAGTGATGCAGCCTCCGGCTCTGGTTCTGGGTGTACAAAAAAATTCAGGTTTCTCTTTTTCAGGTTTTGCTCTCGGCAGAGGGGTTGTGGCTGCTCGGGTAAAAGCTCTTCTTGCCAGGCGCTGGAGAGAGGCAAGGAGAAGGTGTGTGGAGAAGGACTTTAAAAAAACCAAACAAAACAGTTTCAGTTTGGTTTTACCCTTCCTGATGCCTTTTTGCTTTCTCAGGGTGAATCCAGAGGGTGTGAAAACTTGGGTTCTTGCCAAACTTTTGTACGTAATGATGAAACAAATGTAAAAGATGCTGCCTCATCTTAAGATTCAGCCTTGAAGCGGGAGCTGGTGGTGCTAGGACAGTGCTTGTCTCTGCCAGGAGTGGCCCCAGACCTGACAACGTACAAGTCTAACGAATGTTAGAAGTAAAGCTTTGCACAGCCATCACGGCCCAGCTCTGCTGTGTTCCCACGCAGCGGGACAGGACGTGCATCTCTCCCACATTGGGGGGGGGAGTGGGAGCAGGGTCTGCCTGCACAGGGGGAGTTAGTTATTTGAGCCAAAGCCCTGTGCAGCAGCACAGGAGCATCCGGGAAGTCCCCGTGCTCGCAGCCCTGCTGCTTTCCTGCACGGAAGCAGCCGTTGGAGAGGCGGGAGCCTGGGAGTGTGGCTGGCAGAGCTCCCTGCCGCAGGCTGCCAGGAGCCCTCCTCACACAGCAGCGATGCCGCTTCCATGCTGGAGTAGCACAGCCCTCGGGCACGCTGCACTACAGCTAGCCCTGGTCTTACACTGGTGGTGGGGGATGCAGAGAGCCCGCGGGGGCTTGTCGCACACCCACAGCATCTTGGCATCCCCTGAGGCTGCAGCAGCCACTCCAGGGCTGGGGTTTGGGTTTTAATCCAGCTCCCCACGGCAGGGGTGCTGCCGTCCCTGTCACCATTGTGGTCCCAAGCCACGGTGCAAGGAGGAGATGGTGGCTGTGCTTTCGAGGCTTTGCCGTTCACACCCCTTTGTGCCTGTTTGTGAAGGGGAGGTTCTCCGATGGGGTCCCCCTACACCGGGACCCTCTCTTTGCAGAGTGGGGTGAATTCCAGCCATGGGCTGGTGTGCACCCGCCATCCCTATGCTGCAGGGATGAGACGAGTCCTTCTTGCATCCTGCTGTGGTCAAGCTGATGCTCAGTGTGGTTCCCCATCATCCCCCTGACACCCTTCCTCTGTGCATCTCCCAGCCATGGTTTTCATGAGTTCAGCAGATATAGACTTTGCTATGTGGAAACAGACTGAGAAGGAACCTGGGAAGGTGTCTAGGGACCTTTGGTGGCGATAAGGTTGTGGGGTGCTGCAGAGCTGGTGCAGCCTGTTTGGGCAATGTTTCCTGGGAAACTTGAGCAGCCCCCAGGACGCAGAGCTGCAGGGCATCTGGAAAAGCAGCAGATAAGCGGAGATAAGGAGAGAGAAGTGGGTCTGGAGAAAGCGATGCAACTTTCTTCCCTAAACTGAGCAGGACTTGGGGTTTTCTTGGAGCAGGGACAAATGATGTTTGAGGAGCAGAGGTTGTGTGGGACGTGCTATGTGTCTGGCCTCAGAACACAAGAGCCTTTCCCGTTATAAGTGCAGTGTGTCCCGGGTGTTTTCAGAGCTGTGGGAGACCTGATGCACCGCACTCGTGCAAAATGCAGAGGGGCTGTGGGGAAAGGGACTGGGATATCTCTGCTGGGCAGGAAAGGAAATAACCCAAAGGATTTCCTGTGGGCTTCCCAGACTGGCTTCATGGTTGATAGGAGCGGCTGATGGGGATGGAAGGATGACAAAAAGGGAGATATCAGAAATGATGGGGGCTGATTTTTATGGCTGAAAAAGACCTTCAACTGAAATGCTACATTTAAGAGGAAAGGAAGGTTTAAAATCTGCTTCTTAATGGGCAACAGGATATCCCATGCTGACATGGCTGCAGCAGGGATGCTGGTGAACCACTGCTCTGAACCAGGGTGGGAGGAAGAGTTTGGAAGGACACCTCGCCTGCCTGCACTGCTGGTGGAAATTTGACCTATGAGACAGGTCCTGGCATGCTGAGCAGAGCAGGCACCTTCCTGCTGCAGGTGTCAGGAAGTCAACCCTTCCCCTCAGCTCCCTGCACCCCCAGGTGAGGTGTGGGTCCCAGGAGATGTGTGGGTCCTGGACAGAGCATGGGTGCCTGGTGAGGTGGGAGTCCTGGGCAGTGTTGGTCCCCAACAAGGTGTGGATCCTGACATGTGGGTCCTGGGAGATGTGTGGGTCCTAGGAGAAGTGGGGGTCCAAGGAGAAGCTGGGGTCCTGAGTAAGGTGTGGCTCCCAGGAGATGTGTGGCTCCATTGCTCCAGGGATCCCAAACCATGCTGTGCACAGAGGCAAAGCCGGGATCTCCGTGTCCCCATGAGAAACTGGGGTTGGACCCCAGCTCCCTTTTGGGGTGCATCCCAAAGTGACCTGCCTGTGTTGAGGGGACAGAAAAGACCCACATTCCCTTTCCAGAGACAAAACTCCAGCTGCCAAAAGCACCTCTCCTAGTGAACACCGGGATCCCCCTCCCATAACTGGGACCCTTTGCAATTAGCAGCTATGGGGCAAGGCCAACGCACCCCAGAGAGAGGGCACCGTGCCCGGGGCGCAGAAGACCCTGCGGGGTGCCGGCGAGGGACACCCCCGAGCTCCCAGTCTCTGGTGGGTGTCCCATCAGCGGCGGGGAGCGTCCCCAGGGGGATGCGTGCGGTGTCACCCCTAAACCCCGTCCCCTGGCGGCACTGGGAAGCGCTCTGCCCACTGGTGCGGCGCGGGCGGGGGGGGGGGCAGAGGGGCAGGGCAAGAGTTAACCTACCTGCTCTGCCATCCCTCTTGGCTCCACCTCGGAGAGCGAGGGGAGGGAAAAGGNAAAAAAGAGGGAAAAAAAAAAAAAAAAAGAGGAGGAGGAGGAAGAGGGCAGAGAGAAGCGCCCGGACCGCGGGCAGCCCCGGCCAGCAGCGGAGCGGCCGCCCCGTCCCACTCCCAGCATGTTCCAGTGGTGAGTGCCTGCCGGGGAGGGGGGACCCCCGAGCCCCTCTCCTGCCCGGCTCCAGCGCCGCCCGAGGCGCGGGGTCCCCCGCTGCTCCCCTCCCCGCCGGGTCCCTTCCGAGAGATGCACCGGAGCGGCTGGCTGGGAGAGGGCGGCTTTGGTGGGGAGGGTGCGCAGGGCGACAAAGGACGGCGCCTCGTCCCCTGTCCGTTTGTCCCCCGCCTGTCTGTCTGTCCTCATCCCAGGAGCGACGCTCTCCCCCCCACCCCGGCTCTGCAGAAGGCTCCCGGGGGGACTCCTCCCCCACCGCCCCTCGGCCGGGGTACCCCGGGGGCGGCTCTCTGGGGTCTCCGCTCCCAGCGCAAACCTCGCTCCATCCCATCGCGGGCCACCGGGCAGGGGCTGTCGGTCAGTCCCGCCCCCCCCCCCCGCCCCGCGCTTCCCTGGGGATGCCTTTCCCAGACTTTCCCTGCAAAGGGCCGGTTTGTGTGGCGAGGCCGGGGAGAGCGGGGCCGTGGGGGCAGCGAGACGTGTCCCCTGGGGTCCCTCTTCCGCGCGGTCCTTGTCCCGCGGCAGCGCCAGCCTGGGGGCAGATGCCCACAGCGGGATGGGGGGGGGGGGTGTCAAACATCCAGGGTTTCGGCTCTTGCCTCTTCCTCAGTCCTGTGTTTTCACCACTTTGTGTCTAAACCAGGCGTCTTCTGTGAGAACGGGACGTGTCCCCAGACACCCCGGGATTGGGGACAACCGCGGTGAGCTGGGGCCCTGCTCGCACCCAGGCGGGGTGGGCTGCTTTTGGGGACCTGGGGGTGCTTTCTGCCCAGCTTCTGCCCCTAGATAAGACCCCCGCTCCCAAGCCCCCGGCACCGGCAACAGAACGGGCTCTATAGCGGCGGTGCCTCCGCCGGCTCAGTGACTGCGTCTAATTGAGGGGCCAGAAAATTCCAAATAAATAGATAACTCTGGCCAGTCAAAGAGGTTTTCATACGGATCAAAAGTGGCTGTGTGCCTCTCCGGGGACTGGGGATGGAGAGCCCCCGTCTCCTGGGGACTCGCCTGCCCCACAGCATCACCACCTGAAAGGGAAAGTGCCCACCGCTAATTTGGGGGTTTATATTTAACCTCCCGGGGCGCAGCCGGTGGCGGCGCGGCCGTCTCACAGGGAGGCTTTTCAGCTTCTCCTGGTGGAGAGAAGGGAGGCTGAGGAGAGGGCTGGGACCCGTTCAAAACTCCCTCGATGGAAGCGACGCCGGCGGTTGGGGCAGCCGGCACCGGTTGGCACTGGTGGGAGCCCAGCTGGGATGGACGCGGGTTGCCGCCGTCCTGGGCCCTGCAGCGCAGGGTGCTGGGGCTCAGCAGGGTGATTTCTCCGAGGTGTAGTGTCTCCCTGGCCTCCTGCAGAGCCACGGTTCTTTGGGGTCTCCAGAGAGCAGGACCTGGTTTCTCCCCTCACCCTAAAGTACTTCCCAGCTGAAGACATCACAGATCAGGAAAACTCGAGGTCAGAAAACAGCTGCATATATGATCGTTAGTCTTTTTCCCCCCCAGATCCTTGGTTTGATGTGGGAATTGCCTGCAGTTGTGTCTCAGGGTCCCCCCCAGTCCCCATCACTGCCAGCGCAGGGACGGGGTTTCTGTGGGGCAGGAGACGGCCACGGCGCTGCTGGCTCCTGCGCGACCCAGTGGTGCTCCCACGGTTTGCAGAGCCAGACCTATAGGATAAATCCCAGATAGGTTTGGGGGTTTTTTTGTAACAAAGCAAAAATCACACGTTCCCTGAACGAGAGCTGGGAACGGCGTGTGCTGAAGGAAGGAGGAGTAAGTTTCTGTGATGTTCTGCAGCACCTCAGCGCCATACCCAGCCGTGCTTGGGCTACCCAACCTTCTACCTCTTCGGAAAAGGTGGAGCTCTCCCCTCACCGCCAGGGCAGCGTCTTCTACCCGGGGTGAAATACAAAGCAGTGATCCAAGGAGGACTCTGGGGGTGAGGGGCTCCATGCAGCTCCTGGCTGTGGTAGGCAGAGCCTGCCAAGGGTGAGCCCCGTCCGTGCCAGTTAGCGACATCCCTACCTATGCAAATTTTAAAAAATTGTATCAGTAGTTAATGCCCTGCCCATGGCTTCTGGGGAACGTCCGGCCATCCTTCGGGCTGGGTATTCTATCACATATTGTCCTTGGGGTGGTGGGGAGTGAAAGGATGGGATGCGATGGGATGGGACGGGATGCGATGCGGGGAGCAAACCTGGAGTGTCAGGATGGGGTTGGTGCAACAGGGGTTACCACAAAGAGGTGACCCGGATTATTTCTGTTGCAGTGTCCGGTATTTGGGAGAGGTTTTAAACACTGCTTGGCTGCGCAGGGGTTAAAGTTGCCACTGTAGGGGGCTGTAGGGTTTCTAAGAACAACCTCGGAGTTGTGTGACCAGGGCTGGAGAGGGTTAAGGGAATGGTGAGATCTAATCAGAACTGCTCCCTCATCAGTCTCAGATGAGTGGCCACATATAAAACCTGATGGGGAATATCTATCCATTTCACTGTAATTACTTATTTCCACGCTCGCTCTCACAGTCCACGCTAGTGATCACAGTTTTCCCACGTAAACGAGGGTCTGAAAAATTCTTTATGACTGAGGGCAAAGACAGAGACAGGAGCTCCCAAAAGCTCCTGGTTCCCCCACTTCACATTTGGGGCTCCTGCATTTCAGGGTGGCCGGAGTCCCCAGGAACAATGCTGTCCCCTGCCCCGGTGGAGCCCAAGGGGCATCGGGGTGTCCCACTAAGCAGGTGCTTTGCTGCAGCCTGTGTCCCAAGCCCCATCAGCTTCCCAGCAGTGCCGATCATAGTCCGGCCCCCCAGGGCCAGGAGAGTTTCAAGGCTTTTTTTTTCTTTTTTTTTCTTTCTATTTGGAAATGACTTGTGTTAAATGTTTCAGATTTCAGCCCCAAGCTCCTTCCCTGGACTATCCCAGACTGAAGGTGCCATCTGCCTGCTGGAGATGGTCTTGGATCTTTCTGGCTCTAATGGGGAGCAGGAGGCTGAGGGCTGTCCCCAACAGGTGGCACGTAGTCTGTGACAGGCTTCTGTCACCAAGAGGATGAGCACAGGGGAGCCATGAGACCGCTGCCACATCCACCTCCTTCGGCTCCACATCCACCTCCTTCGGTTCCCCAGCCAAGGTCCCTTTTACCTGCCGGCAGGGAAAGGGCTTCTGGAGCCCGCTGAGCACCTTGTGTGTCCCATCCACATGGGAGCAGCCAGAGATGGGGCTGCCCTCGGGGAGATGTTGGGACCCTGGTGGGCATGTGGAGCCCAGCTGCAACCTCCTCCACCTCCCCCCCACCATGTCCGATGCTCATTTGCACAGGGAGATGGCACAGGGAGATGCCCCGAGGCTGCTGGAGCAAGCAGGACTGTGGTGGGAGGAAATTGGTGCAGATGTGCCAGCTGTGGAGGGCAGCCAGGCGTTTGGGGGGGGGCAACATAGTGCAGATGGGCAGAGCAGGCAATTCCTCTCCTTCACAGGGCGAGAAACCCACCTTTAATGGTGTGGAAAAGCAAGTTGGGGGGTATTTGGTGCATGAGTGCACCTGGGTGCAGCCCTCCTGCTCTCCCAAGGACTGCAGAAGGGTCCCTCTCAAGCCCTGCTGTCACCATCCCCCAAGCAGCTCCAGTGTTTGTCCCGTGAGCCAGCAGCTGCCCCTGGCCACAGGTCCACTCGGGAGGTGCAATGGCTCCACAAGGGGCTGGGTTTGATCTACCACCCTCGGTCCCCCTGGTGCCTCAGATATGGTGTTACTAGATGACACTGCAGCCACCTGCCATGTGCCTTGTGCCTGTCCCTGCTGTTGAATGTGGCTGCAGAGCTGACCCCGCAAGTGGGATGTAGGTGGGAAGAGCATGCGTGGAGGTATTCCACAGCTCTTCCCACAATGCTGCTGCCTGTCAAAAGGTGATTGGACAGATTACGAGCATTCCATGACCTCTCCAGGAGGTGCTTTTGCTTACAAGAGTCTCCCAGCCTGCAATTTTGCCTCCTTAACCCCTCTGTCTCATCCCTTTAGGAAGAAGACCATCTACAAAACAGTTTGTCTCTCCTTCTTGCTGGTGGTCACGGTGACGGTGCTGCAACGGGGAATGGCCCCCAGCCAGTTCATGCAGGATCAGCAGGAGAAGGAGCTGCCCCCTCTGGAACCCCTGAAGATGCAGAAGAGAAACAACGCCTTCCCCCTTGCCAGCACTTTCTGGAAGAGCAAGAAAGAAAAAGCTCCTGTGAAGGAGGAGGATGAGAGTGTGACAGCAAAACAAGTGAAATCCTGGGATGTCACCACTACCAACTGCTCGGCCAACCAGAACTTCAGCAAGGTGGATTGGTTCAAAGGACTGGAGCCCAACTTCCAGCAGTTCCTCCTCTATCGGCACTGCCGCTACTTCCCCATGCTGATCAACCACCCAGAGAAATGCAGTGGGGACATCTATCTGCTCATCGTGGTCAAGTCTATCATCACGCAGCACGACCGCCGCGAAGCCATCCGGAGAACCTGGGGACAGGAGAAGGAGGTGAATGGCAAGAGGATCAGGACGCTGTTCTTGCTGGGCACGGCCTCAAAGGAGGAGGAGAGAGCCAACTACCAGAAACTGCTGGATTACGAGAACCACATCTATGGAGACATCTTGCAGTGGGACTTCCTGGACAGCTTCTTCAACCTCACCCTCAAAGAGGTCCATTTCCTGAAGTGGCTGAACATCTACTGCGACAATGTCCACTTCATCTTCAAAGGTGATGATGACGTGTTTGTGAGTCCCAGCAACATCCTGGAGTTCCTGGAGGACAAGAAGGAGGGAGAGGACCTCTTTGTGGGGGATGTCCTCTACAAGGCCAGGCCAATCCGGAAGAAGGAGAACAAGTACTACATCCCCAGCGCCCTCTACAACAAAGGCACCTACCCACCCTATGCAGGGGGTGGGGGCTTCCTCATGGATGGGGCCCTGGCCAAGAGGCTGCACAAGATCTCGGAGACGCTGGAGCTGTACCCCATCGACGATGTCTTCCTAGGGATGTGCTTGGAGGTCCTTGAAGTATCACCTGTTGGGCACGAGGGCTTCAAAACATTTGGCATTGTGAAGAACAAGAACAGCAAGATGAACAAGGAGCCATGTTTTTTCCGGAGTATGTTGGTGGTTCATAAACTGCTGCCTCCGGAGTTGCTCCAAATGTGGGACTTGGTCCATAGTAACTTGACGTGCTCAAGAAAACTCAATGTCCTTTAGCTCAGTCTCTCTAGAGAGCTGGGACTGGAGGGGCTGGGACAACCAATCCCTGCTCCAGGATGGGGTGAGCCCCTGCTGGTGACACACAAGTCCTTCAGGGGCATATCCCTCTGGGGCGAGGAGTGCAGAGACACTGTGCTCGTGGGCAGGGTTTGCGATAAGTGTTTGTTCCTGTACTGTAATGTGGTTCACTCATCTCCAGCTGGGTTGGGGGATTGCTGAAAAAGAAGAGAAAAAAAAAAAAAAAAACCACAAAAAAATCTAGCATAAAGTGAAGAGAGAGAGAGAGAGAGAGGGCAGAGAGTTTTGTGCTCTGCTATAGGTACGACCTCCACTGGAGCATGATGAACGGCGGGGTGGGGGGAGGTAGGGAGGGAGGTGGCACGGGGCTTTTTTGGGGATGTTCAGGGTCTGGCTACCCAGGGAAGCCACTCCAAGGGAGTTGAGCAGTTTACAAGTGCATGAGCCCCTCACATCTCAAAAGTCAAGGGTTTCAGTGACATTGACCCTGTGCGTATTGGATTCACCGCTGCCAAAGTCCTCTCTGTGTCCTCACTACGCAGCTGGGGAAAGGGACTCTTCTCCGAGGCCAGCCCTTGCCAGCCCCGAGCCCCCATCAGGGTTTCAGCCCGGCAGTCGGGGGACTGAGGTCTTTGTCCCCAGTAGGGGGTCCCAGGTGATGGCGGCTCCCAGCACCAGCCTGGGCAGTACTTGGCTCCCCAGCCCCTCTGCTGGCCTCCCTGTGCATGCACTTGGAGGAATGTACCCAGCTGAAATTCCTCAGGGATTTGTTCCTCCTGGCAGGAAAGGGAAGGGACGAGGGAAGTGGCAGAGAAACCCAGTCGGCCCTGGATGGAGCAGCCCGGGGACTTACCACGCCTGGGACCCTGGCTCGGGTGCAGGAGTCCCAGGGATTGCTTCGGAGGGGGACAACAGTCCCCGAAGCCCATGTGTGTCCGCTTTGGGCTCAGCCCCTGTTTGGCAGCTGCAGGGCAGGTTGGAGACCATCAGTCCCACCCCAGCATGTGGTGAAGAGTCCAAGAGGACAAGGCGGAGGAAGGCTGGTGTTTCGCACATCTGCTCCTCTCAGGGTTGTTGCAGTGTTTATTCTACAGGAGGAGGGCAAGGAGCATGACAGGGAATGGTATCACAAGACAAGGCTCTTTTTTTTTTTGGGCTGAAAGTGCCACCGGAGCTGTCGAGGGGAGCCCCGAGGCAGCTGCTGTGATGGAATCCCCCCGCCGCGACACAGAGACACGTGGCCACAGATGCTCTCCAGCCACCGGCTGCGCGCGTGAGCAGAACCACAGGCATGTGGGAAGCCACACGCAGGCAGCGGCGCCAGCTCCCAGGCACAGGCTCTGCCACGCAGATGTCCCCGTGCACGGGGGCTTGCACGCCCAGATGTCCCTGCGCATGGGTGGACATGCACAGCCACATCCACGGCCCTGGCCACGCACAGTGAAACACAGGCACGCACACGCGCGCGCGCTCGCTCGCTCTCTCTCCCTCCCTCTCTGGTGCCAGACATCGAAAGGAAAAAATTTTGACTACCTCAAAGGTCCCCCTGTGCAGTGCCGTTTTTTCCTTTTTTTTTTTCCTTTCCTTTTCTTAATGTGTTTTGGAAATGGGCCCGTTTCATTTACTCCCAGTCTGTATGTTCTCTGGGTTAGAAAACAAACAAAAAAAGGGCATAAACCAGCCAAAAAAAGGCACCCTCCCGCCAAACCGCACCCCTTCTCGGCAAATGCCCCTCGTCTGCTCAGACAAGCTGTAAATTTGAAGAGAAGGAAGAGAAAGAGCCCGTTGCTGCCTGGGCTCAGCCGTTAGTACCTGGGCTCTCAGCAAGACTGTGAAATTCAATTTTCGATGCACGCAGCAGCACCGTTTCCCTGGGGCAAGTGCCGGCAGCGCAGGGCAGAGCCCCGAGGGCATTTTCGGTGTCCGCTGGGCTTAGGCAGCACCCAACACTCCATTGCTTTCCTGTCCCCTCTCTCCTTCCAACAGGAGCGAGTTCAGAAATCCTTTCCAAATTCACACCTCCGTAATTTATGTCAGGTACAGTATAAGATTAGGCTGTATATATTTATATTTATCCTATATGCAGGGACAGCTCTTGCTCACCATAGCAATGTGCACGGTGAGCCAGGGCTGCGTGCAGAAATCTCAGTGTTGCTCTTCACCTGGCGGGACCCGTACAGAGAAAACTTGTAGCTTTGGTGAATATTCTAGTTTCTAAATAAAGGTTAAATGAAGGAGAAGAAAAAAAAGCCCCAAGCTCTCACGTTGTGTCATTGCTAGCTAGTGGGTTTCTGCTGGCCAAGACAGCCTGGTGGTTGGGAATGAAACCTGGTAGTGGGGTACAGTGGCAGAAGGGCTGGTTGGAGCAGGTATTTGGGGACCGTGGCTGCTCTGCTGCAGCTTGGAACAGCTTCCTTGTGGAGCTGGTGGGGTGTTTAAAAGAGACCAGCAGATTTTTTCTCTCTTCCATGCGCTTCTCCAGCTGCATTTCACACCCAGGTAAACTTCAGGTTGCCCTAGCATCCTGTAGCTGGAAGCTCCTCCCCTTGCCCTCCAGAGGAAGAGCTGCTTTGGCAGATTGGGCAAGTCACCTGTTTTGTCAAAGACCCTGTCCTTGCCCAGAATGAGCTTGTCACTTTGCTGTCCCTATCACCCTCTCCATGGCAGGACCGCACTGCCTTTTTTCCCCGCAACCAAAGCACCCCACAGGGTGCCACATCCCCTGGCCATAGTGCACCCACCACAGGTCAACAGAGGATGCCACATCCGCAGAGACAAGCCCACATCAGGTTTGAACCTGGCTGAGGTGACGAGGAAAGCCATGGATGAGCCCCTGGGTCTCACCTGGGTGTTTGGGCACCGGGGACCTGGCCTGGCTGCTCGACATAGTGATGGGGAGCGGAGAGTCCAGCAAAGAGGACAAGGACATGCTGGACGTGGCAGTCTGGGCCACACGCCACAGGGGCCAGCATCCCCCTGCCACCGAAAATACCACAGGTTGGGACAAAAACTGGGCACTTGTGGATGCTGTTACCCTTTGCCCTCCCCAGCGTAAGCCAGGGCAGGGTACCAGCGAGCGCTCCAACAGGGATGCAGGGTCCCACATCCCGGCACCGGGTCGAGGGGTTTTTCCTTTTCTCCACCTCCCTTTGCTCGGCCTCCCTCGGACGGAAGCGGGGGGTCTCCGAGCCCTGTCCCCTCCTCCCACGGTCCCAGTCCCGCTCCCAAAGCGGCGGGCGAGGCCCCGGCGCCGCGCGGTGGCGGGGGGGTGCTGCCCCCCGGTGGCCGGTCCCAACACCGCCCTCCGACCATTTGCCGCCGGGGCTGGGGCGCCGGCTCTTAAAATGGCTGATGCCCGAACGGCTGGAGAGAGGGAGCCCTTTGCCGGGGGGGTAAGGGACACGCAGACCCCTGCTGGGGGCTCCAGCAGGAACGGAGCCCTCCAACCAACAGCCCCCCCCCCCCCCCAGTCTTACATTAACCATTCCACACCCTGGGAAGGCCCTTGGTTCCTCCAGGGCCTGTACACACACAGAGACACCACATCCGCGTTCGTTTGCTCGGGCTTGGAAAATAAAACAAATAAAAGGATAGTTGGAGCTGTCTGCAACCACAGCCAGAGCCAAGGTCACTGCCTGGAGGGGCTGGCAGGGGACCCGAACACCAGCAGCTGACATTGCAACCTCAACGTACCCAAGCCCAAAGGACACCAAAACAGCGGCTGGCCCCATGGGTGGCTTTCCACACCCACCTGCTGCAGGCACTCAGGAGCAGTGTTGTCCCTTCACAGCCGCCACCGCAGGACACCAGCCAACTCCCTGGCTGGAAAAAGAGGCCAGTAACTAGTGGTGAGGGACTGGGCCAGGACCTACCACCTTCATTCCCCTGCTGACGGAAGCACTCACCTTCACCAACCCTGAGGAACATCCAAAGGCACGAGGTTGGTCAACAGAGCAAGCACAGTTACTTGTCCCGAGACTTGTCCCGCGTCTCGCTGTATTTGCTTCACACTTTGGGACAAGTGAATACAAGGAGCATTGGGAAGGAAGCACAAGAGGCGATGTGCATAACAGGGTGACTGAGCTACAGGGCCTTGGTACAAGATCCGCTTTACTCATTTGTTTAAAAAGTAAAAAAGCCAAGTGGTTAGAGCATGCAACGTCACATACAGCTTCGGTAAAAAAGCCACAGGGCTTGCTCCAGCCGTCATATTCCTCCCTGCGACCACCCCAAGCACAGCACATACATCCTTGGGAGACGACACGGGGTAGAGAAGAGCTGCTGCCCTGGTGGTAATGACCTCAAGAGAGAGAAGGCTCAAGACACTCACTGCTTCTCACAGCCCTGCTTCACTTAGTGGCACAGAAGTAACACGAACCAGTTTAGGTCCTTTAATCTGTCCAAGACAGGGTGCTGAAGCACAAATGATAAAACATTCTGCATTTTTACAGCAAAAATGCTACAGAAGTTTATAGGAAAAAAAATATTTTTGTACATGGGTAAAACATTATAAATTCAAGACAACTCACAGACAAGGGGTGAATTCCCACATCTATCGCTCATTTTTTAAAAAGTTCCTTTGAATAGGCAAGCAGTCAAAATGGCTTGCTCTCTCTTCCTTGAAATGAAAATTGTATCTTCCAAGTGGCTCACAGTACTGCTTCGCATCTTGGAATGTCCTCCAAAGGCTCCGCCAAGATAAAAGGAGAATAAAAACCCCCGGAGTCCTTTCAGATAGTCTCAGAGAGCAGGAGAAGGGAAAGAAAAAGGGAAGTTTATTCAAACTTTATTTTCTTCCCTTGCGGCTTGTGATCTCCACCTCCTCCTCTGCCTCCTCGGAAGCCACCTCCTCTACCTAAAAAGAAAATAGGGTCAGGAAGTAGTTACAGGTATCCCTGCACAGATATCACCGCCCTTCCAAACCCATCCCAACTCATATCAAGTGCTCTGTGGCAGCACCATACCATAGTCTCAAGAAGAGCTTTGGGTTAATTTTTGAGCACACCCCCTTAGAACAGCAGTATGTGCCTGCTCTTACCTCCAAATCCTCTGCCACCACCTCTGCCACCAAATCCACCTCCTCTTCCTCCTCGGCCTCCTCCTCTGCCGCCACGACCACCAAATCCACCGCCAAATCCTCCACCACGCTGAAATTCACCCTTTGGCTTGGCAAAATCAAGGATCACTTTGTTTCCATCTATCTCTCCATCCTCCATGGCTTCTTTAGCTGCTTTGGCATCTTCTGGAGAGCTGAAGTCCACAAACCCGAACCTAGGGAACAGGTTAAGAGACAGTCAGTCAAACTCCACAAGCTGTAGCACCACCTACAGGTATCTAACAGCAATCCCTTGGCAAACACCACCTGTACTTCAGGGGATCGGGGCTGTGTTACTTGTAGGACAGCAGTGGCTAATCACAATCGACGGGAGCCCCATTGTGAGTTCGCCAATACTGAACAGTTAATGTTCTTCTCGTGCGAATCCATAGGCTGCCACGGGTTTGTTGGCAGGAAGGAGCTCATTGAGAAGTAAGCGTGTGCTGCCCTCTACAAACAGACCTTAAGCTGTACGCTCATTCTCCGTTTCCGTGCAATTTACTAGCTTTAAATAATCACCCGCATGAGCATGAGAAACACCTTGCACTGCACAGATCAGTTAACAGCAAGGCTCTCTGTAGCAACTGAACTAATCCCAGGTGATGTTTAACATACCCTTTAGATGATCCAGTGTCTCTGTCTGTGACTATTCTAGCACTTATAGAGCCTTCAAATGATTCTCTTAGCGTCTCCTCTGTGGTGTCCTCGGAAAGGCCTCTGACAAACAACGTTTTGCTTTGTTCTACGGAAAGAGAATACATTCAGAGATCATTATGTCTGAGCAAGGCAACCATCAGTTTCTTCACATCCAGCTTACTCGCCCCTAGAGGACTAAGGCTAAGGGGCCTGTTTTGGAGTTAACAGCTCAGGCACTTAAAGAAGTCCTTGAAACCTTTTTCAGGACTGCAGTTAGAACCTGACGTTAAAGTACCTCCATCAGCCAACCTGGTGCTGCCAAAATATTTAACTTTTTTTTAAAAGGCTTGCATCTTATCAACAGGGATACTAACCCGACAGACACTGCTGGATCAGCACTTGACTATCTAGAGGACTTCGGCAATAGTTTCATCAGCATTTCAGATAATCAGTCATCATATCCAGCACACTTGCTTACAATGCAAGTCTTTCACTCCACAGGCTTATTTTTGATTTTAAAACAGCCCCAAGTTTGCACAAATGGTACAACTCCTGCCACAGCTGTTTGAAGATCAAATGATCAACCACGGAACACTTACGATTAAATCCTCCTCTTGCATTTGTATTCCCTTTCTGCCATGCCGGTGAGCTGAATTCCAGTCTGATCGCTCTGCCTTCGATCTCTGTGTTGTTACAGGAATTCAATGCCTCTCTGGCATCCTCAGTTGTGGGAAATTCTACAAACGCATACCTGTTCGTGAAGGAAGATTTCAGTCAGCCTGGGAGCACAAGGGATCTGTAGACGTAAGTCATTTGCAAATGCCAACTCAGAAGTCAGGAGAAAGACACTACATACCCTTTAGGCCTGCCCTGGTTGTTCTGTGGCATCTTGATGGAAGAAGCTTTCTTAAACAGTTCTTGGAGAGTCTCTTCTGAAGCAGCATACGAGAGGTTGTTGACAATTAGGGTCTTTGACTCCCTCTCTCCACCTCCTATAGAGAAAACCAACTGCTGTAATTGCAAAGTTTGGAGAAGGAGAGATCTCTCTTCCTGCAGGCACAAGACCCTCTGTAGGGTGAGAGTAGTTGTTGCTCCCTCCTCACCTTAAGGTGACCCACAAGGCTAAGTGCAACACTGTTTTGGTCACCTAATTTAGTTGTCCCCCCTTGTCTCTACTGCATGTTTTGGACACAAAATGCAGAGGATACAAAGCACAAGTTAGGCAAAAGGTTCTTTCCTGATATTTTAGTTTTCCTGCAGTTCTTCAAATTGCTATCCCTAACAAACTTCAGGAACAAGTGGAATTAAATCCTTAATGTTATCTGTATGCACATTATTGGTCTGGAAAAGTACCTTTCTGATATTCTTGATGGCTCTTCTCACCAGTGAAGTCAATGACCATGGCACGACCATCAATCTCTGCACCCTGCTTCTCCTCCAGAGCTTTGTTTGCCTCAGCTTCTGTTTTAAACTCAATATAAGCCATCCTAAGGCACAGAAAAGAACATAAGCAAATGCCTGCTTCCACAAACAACTAAGTTCATAGGAAGGGCAGGGAGGGGAAGGATGCAGAATAAAAATGCTTCAAAAATCCACGTTTTCAGTACACCTAATGCAGCAGGTCCCTTAAGGTAGCTTAAGGACACAAGCTTATCAAAATACACCAAGAGCTTGAGGAACACCAAATATCCAACAGTGCTCTCATGTACATACCCTTTGCTGTTTCCCTCCTTGTTCATTACTATTCGGATTTCTAGTGCATTTTCGAACACATCTCTCATTTCATCCTCAGTTAAGCGGTAGGGCAGATTCTTCACAAACAGCGTTCTGGCATCTCTCTCTGTAAACAGACAAAAAAAGTTACTTTCACATTACCAGCTAAGAAATCCCTTCTCATCTAGTCTACACCACCAGTTCAATGAGAACTACAGAGTGTTGATCCAGCAGAAAATAAACCAGAATAAGCATTCACATTTTCACAAGCTGAAAAAGCGACTGTGACAGTTGACTAGGCTGCCAGTGTGCTTCTCTTAAGGGTATCAAGTTCAGAAAAGGGGTCCTAAAGGCTTCACAAAGAGACAAATTTCCTCCTCAGACCACCCAGTATGCGCTATTTCTAGGGATCACATTTCCAGACATACTAGTCTGAACTTGCCTATCCATGTCAGCATTTGAGAAACCGTTTATGATACAGAGCCCAAACCAGGAAGATCTGCCTTAAGAGAGCAGAATAGCGGCTATCGGTAATACTGCAAGCCTGCTCCAAGGCCCAGTTACAACAACTCTTCTTTGACGTGTACAAGCATTCAGAGTTAAGGGTTGTACCTTTCTTATTTTCTTTCATTGTTTCCTTGCTCTTTGCTTTTTCCAGTTTGACTTCCAAACCCATTAACTTCTTCCCATTCAGTTGGAGAGCTTTTTCCAGATCTTCAGCAGATGAAAAGTCTACGTAGCCGAATCGCCTGAAAGAAGAGTAACCCTACTATTTAAGCCGACCTACCTCTAGTAGCAGAGAGCACAAACAGAAACCCAGAACCAGAGAGGTCCCCACTGGTCAAGGCAGAGCATTAATAAAATAAATGCTAACTGGCCTACATAAGCAAAACCACAGTAGAGAACAGGTCTGGACCAAAGTGGCAGCTCTCCCTTTAGGGAGATGCCGTCTAAAAAAAGCTGCAAGTCAGGCAAGTATTTATTATGCCCTTAGCAGTACTATGCCTCTTCCAGCACTATCAAGCAACCATCCCAGCATCAGCACAGTTGTACCTCCCTAAACAAATGACTGCCAATTAAAAGAAATAAGCAGCAAAATTCTATTGATGAACTCACTTGGAAGCACCAATTCTGACATCTAAAACTTCAATATTCTTCTTCATAAAGAATTCTTTGATGCCAGTCTTCAGTTCTTCATAATCCTTGGTGGGGGTCAAATTTCCCACAAAGAGGGAGAAAGCTGAGGTGGGCCCTTTAAATGAAGAGATAACAAAGGTTAAGGCAGTTCAAGAAACCGGAAGCCAGACACCAGACAGCTTTAGCACATCAGTTTCTGCTCAAAGGTGACATCATACATCAGTATTAAGTCCCTAATAATCATCATTTGTGCTGGGAAAACCCCCACTGAGCATCCTGTCCCTTCACAGTTAGGTGCCTCACCCAACAGTCCAACAACAGTCCAACAAACAAGCATCATCACTTGATGATCCCACATCACCTACCATCCGTTTTCTTCTTCTTGGCCTCTGGTGCACTTTTATTGGCCATTTCTTTCTTCCTCTTTCCAGGTGCTTCCTTGACAGGTTCTGCGATAAAGAACAAACAACACTGAAATACAAGTACAAACCAACTTTTCCTATTCTGGATCAATGCAGGATCTTTACACCCATCACACACAAGATCTCTTATCACTACAACAACTGTTCCTCAGGCCAAAAGACCATGATAGGATAAAAATTCTGCTAAGGCATCCTTCCTGTTATTAGAGTTATGCTCTCAAAAATACTTAAACTCACTTTCATCCTCACTTTCCTCCTCAGCATCCTCATCCTCCTCCTCATCCTCCTCTTCATCATCATCCTCCTCCTCTTCATCATCTTCCTCATCTTCAGACTCTGCCTTGGCTTTTACCGGTGCAGCCTTTGCTGGAGTAGGTTTCTTCACTTGAACAGGGGTTGTGTCCATGGCTTCATCTTCAGACTCTGAAATGAGTCAAGCACAAGATTTCAGACGTGTTCAAGATTAAGCTTCTGTTTGTTTAGTACAATAGTGTTTTTCATGCCTCCTTAAGTTTGTATATTCTCAGAAAAGGAGTTTAATTATTTACTGCTCATAAAAGTTGCCCCTCCCTCAAGTTTTCTGCATTAAAAAACAGTACCTGTATTCCAAGAGTAAAGTTTTACTAGCAGGAGGGAAATAAACACTCACATCTGATGGACACTAGTAGCCAGCTAAAATCAGCTGGGCACTAAATGGAGACACACACGCTCTGCATGACTCCCACTGATCCAGTGTTATTAGTTTAACATCTTTTTTTTGTTAGACAAAGTTTTCCTAAATCCCACATACCATCATCTTCCTCATCATCATCATCCTCGTCCTCCTCTTCCTCAGATTCCTGCTTTGCTGGCACAACTGCAGGCTTTTTGGCTGGTACTGCTGCAGGCTTTTTGGCTGCAGGCTTCACAGGTATTGCCGGCTCATCTTCCTCATCTGCAACAGTACAGGAAGTGTTTACCCATCCAACTCGGCCTTCAAACTCTACTAGTAAAGTACTCCCCCCACCCCCCTGAGATTTTGGCAAAGTTCAGGAATGAACGATCAGGAAACTAGAAGACGCTTCACATAATGCAGCTGGCAGCCCGAGTTCTCCTCCAAATTTTACTGATTTCCCACCTTTCCCTTCCTCACTGTCTTTTAATCAATGAATCCCCCTCCCAAGAGTATTAAATCATACTAAACTTTAAGTTCCAAAGGTACTCGCATTCAGCAACTTGACCAGACCAGCTTTAGTCAACTTATACAAGGATGAACACATATTTCTAAAGTAACTTACCAGAATCTTCTTCCTCTTCCTCGTCGTCCTCATCATCATCATCCTCATCATCTTCATCTTCCTCCTCGCTCTCTTCCTTCTTGGCATTCTTTCCATTTTTCGCTCCTTTGGTTAGGACAACAGCCTTTTTAGGTGATGGAGTGATGGGCTTTTTAGCTGGCGTAGCCACAGCCTTCTTGGCGGGTGTAACTGCCTTTTTTGCAGGAGTAGCAGCCTTCTTTGCAGGGGTAGCAGCCTTCTTGGCTGGTGTAACTACCGTTTTCTGTTTCTTCTGAGGGATCATCTGAAATACACATTAATTTAAGACTCATGCTGGCCCTTTAAACTACCATTGCTTCAATGGCAGACAAATATATAGCAACTGTGACCTAAACAGTCTTCTGACAGACTTAGTTTCTGCTGAATGACCTTACTTGCCTATTCTGTTGAACTAATAGAGCTCAAAGCCAGATTTTTTATGCTTTGAACAGACTGCTTATCAAACATTAAAGCATACCAAAACTCCCTGGTCATGAAGCAGACCAGCGATCTCTCTAGTGGCACTCAGTAGCCTTAAATTTTTAGTCTTGGTATGACTTGTGTGTAGTAAATCACCTACTGATGATGCTCTACTACAGCAATTAATCATTCACTTGCTCATCAGTACAAGTAACAGCTTTAGGATCTCGGCAGTCCTTCCAAAGCCTGAAAGCACACACTTGGAAGCCAAGCTAGTTTTCCCCACACTGCTCTCCTCTTATGAAATCCAGTTTATTCCTCACCCAGTCAACTGACAGATGCCAATTGTTTCTTAATGTTGATTATTTACCACATGCTATGTACCCCCCCAACCCTCGTGAGGCTTTTCTAACGCGTGCATCCCTTCCACTTCGTTTCTAGCCGGATCACCTCTTCTCCGCTGCTTTCCTCTACCTCAGAGGACTCTTCTTCCTCGCTTTCCTCCACCTTTTTAGGGGGAGGAGCCATTTTTTTCTGCTTGATCTGGTTCTTGGGAGTCTGAAAGACAAGAGAGCGGGCCGTTCCTCTCCCTGCCCGCCACCCAGATCCCCCCCCCGCCGCTCAATTCTCCCCACCACGTGGCCGCCCCGCCCGCCCCCGCGGCGACAGCCGCACCGGCGCGGCAGACCCGGGGCCACGGGGCCCTTCGGGGGAGTGGGGGGGTGCTCGCCCCCGTCCCCGGTGCCGGCGGGGCCCTGCCGGGGGGCGCCCCGCGCTCACACGTGCTCGCCTTCCCCGCCGACCCACGTGGCC
>VZSF01000959.1:19882-43696 GCA_013398295.1 Chionis minor | reverse complement strand
CCCCCCCGCCATCCGTCCGCCCCGCCATGGCGGCGACCGCTCGCTTCCCGCCCGGCGGCCCAGCGCGGCCCCGCCCGGCGCCCTCACCTTGGCGATCTTCACCATGATGGCGGCGGCGGATGGCGGCGCAGGGGCGGCGGCCGAGCTGTCTCGGGAGAATGGCGGGCACCTCCGGCCGGGGGAACGGCGAGGAGCGGGGCGGGCCCCGGGCGGTCGGCGGGAGCGGCGGCGAGGCGCTGGCGACCCGGACCGGGGACTGAAACGAAAGGGCGAGCGCAGGCCCCTTCCGCTCGCTTGCCTAGCCCTCCGCTACGCCACGCCCCCTCCGCCCCCGCCTCGGCCAATCGCCGCGCTCGCTGCGCCGCCCGGCCAATCGCCGTCCCCGCCCCTCGAACCCCTCCGCCAATCTCCGGCGCTTTATGATCAGCCAACGGCAAAGCGCCTTACAGCCGCCGGCGCGGAGCGAGTCTGCGAGGTGGGGGGCGAGAGCGGGGGGATGCGCTGCTCGCCCCGGAGGAATCGGCGTTAGCCAATGGAAGGGCTGGGGCTGGGCGCCTGCGCCCTGATTGGGCGGCGGGGCTTAGCAGAGGGTGGGCGTGGCCGGGGCCGCGGGAGAGCACGTGGCGTTCGGCGGGCCACGTGGTGGAGCTGGGTCGGGGGTCCCGGTGCCGGGAGGGTGGTCCGAGAGTCCCGGGAGGAGCGTCCGGGGGTGCCGGAGCCGGGAGCGGGGGTGCTCGGGGGTGCCGGCGCCGGGTGGGAGCTCCGGGGGTGCCGGCGCCGGGAGCGAGCCTGCTAGCGCTGTGCGCGGCGCCGGGGCCGGTTTTCCGGACTCGGCGCCGGGGGTGGAACGCGGCCTGAGCGTGCTTTTGCCTTTTCCTTTGGCCTTGGCACAGTGTCGCCCGCCCCCCTCAGCGATGCGTCTGCCACCCCCCTCCGCTCCCCCGGCGTCCCGTTCCAGACCCTCGGGAGGCGGCACAAACATCCCCCTGGGCAGCTTGAGGCGTCCCCTGGAGCTGGTCGCTGCGCAGCTGCTGAGGTTGCAGTTGGCACAGGAGCATCCCTGCAGCTGCCTCCCTCCGCTGGCTCCCGGCGGGGAGAAAAAGCCCAATGCTGGGCAAAAACCCCCAAACCTGTGCTTGGCTGGTGAATGCTTTTGAATTCATTCATTGAAAGAAGACAGCAGCTTTCTCCCTGTGGGGTTTTGCCCCCGTGGCTATAAAGCCGGGGTAGGAATGAGCCCAGCACCCCTGAACGCACCATTCTGCTGGCAGGGCTGAGTGCTGCCTTGCCCCTGCCTGACACGGTGTTCCCCAGGGACCCCGAGTGGCCTCTTGCTGGGGTTTCCCCGCTACCTTACATCCCCTCCCACTTTAAACGGGGCGTCCAGCAAGCTCCTGGAGGCTCCTGGGTCACACACGTGTGCCTATAGCAGTTTGCTTCGGAGGCCTGCTTGAGAGAAGCCCCTAACTTGGGGAACACAAGATCCTAGGGAGCCCTAAAATTTANAAATATTAAAAAAAAAAAAAAAAAAAAAAAGCACCCAAAACAGATTCTCAATAAACACAGTCCTGCAGGGCCCCAATAGCCTTGAGTGACCCCCCTGTGTCACTCAGCGCCACCTGAAAGCAAGGGACCTGCTGTGGGTGACGCAATATCCACGGCTCCTAGGTTGTCCTAGTGCCTGTTTCTCCTTTGCTGGGTGAGGAGAGGCAGTTTCCAGGCAGGCAGAGGCAGAGCCACAGCTGAGGGCACCTGCTCACAGAGAGGTGATGGGACCCACCAGCTTCTCCAGGAGTAAGCCAGCCTGTGGAGAGACTGCCAACCATCAGCCAATATGGGGAGGGAGGGAGCTGGGACAGAGGGGGACACTGCCCATGTCCCAGCCCTGGTCCCATATGCAGTCAGATGGAGATCCCACCTGGGGAAACCCCTTGTATAGTGCAGCTGGACTCTGCATGTGAAACAGCAACATCTGGCTCATGTCCCACCCTGCGCTGCAGGAGCTGTCCCCCAGTGCCCAGGGGAAGCAGCCACACAGACCTAGGGTGGCTCGTGGGGACACAGAGACGGAGGAGGCAGAGGCCTGGCAGGAATTTGTAACTGTCTGAGACAAGAGCCGATTGCACCCTCCTTACCATGCCTGCACATGGTGCAACAAAATCCGGAATTATCACTGCTCATGCAGCTCTGCTGCCAGTGCTGGGGCTGGCCTTGGTTCCTCTCCGTGCTGCGGGAGGGCTGGTTTGCCATGTGAAAGGGACAACTGTTGCTTCAGCCAGGGGCAGTTTTGGCAGCCAGGACACTGCCTGTGTCTAATAACATAGTGCCGGCTATGGGATCAGCAAAAGGTTGGGCTGGCAGCTGGCCAGTCTCAGTTCCCAGCCCCGGCAGGAGCCATCTTGCTGTTGCCTGTGCCCCATCTCTCCCTCCAGCAGCGTGCTCAGCGCTGGCAGGTTGTCCGTGGCGCTGCCCCCTCTGAGGCTGCAGCAGCACCCAGCGTTTGGGGGAAGCAGCATAGCACCCGTGTGCAGAGGAGGGAGAACCGACACTGCCCATGGTGCCGCGTTAATCTGTGCACCGGTGTTAATCTGTGCACCTTTGATCAGGTCTGGATACAGCCTGACCCTGCCAGCTGCCACTGTGGCCATAAAGGACCAGGGATGCTGCCAGTAAGAAGGTATCCGGGGCACTGCAGGAGCTGACATTTGGGCTCGGCTGTTCCCTGTATCCCACCTGTGGTCAGGATCCCTGGGCAGCCAGCAGACAGGAGGATGCCGGAGCCGCAGCGAGGCCAACCTTTTTCCAGGGACACACCACCTTGCAAGGCTGTCCCCGTGGCACAGCACAGCCCTGCCCCTCTGCAGGCACCGCCAGAAATTTCTGGGCCACGGGAAGTCTGCAGAACGGCACCAGTGAGGAGTTATTTGGCCGAAAGAGCCGGTTTAACAGCTCTGTTTGTGGAGTAAATGTATTTTAGGTGCTTTTATTGCTCTCTTGTTGTAGCATGTCTGTAGCTTGGGACCATTGGTATAATTCCACAGTTAAAGGGAATGTAACTAGTTTAATGCAGAACCCAAGAGGGATTTACCGAGGATTCAGAGTTTCTGGCACAGGATTCGCAGTTTCTGGCACAGTGGAGATGGGTCCCCTGTGCTCGTCCCCAGCCTGGCAGTACTGGGGACACCCTGCTCGGCTGCCGCTGCCCAGGGCTGGGAGGGCGCGAGGCTGGGGGGCAGACGCAGCTCCCCAAAAGCCAGGCAAGATGGGTGACCAGCCGTGGAGGGGACATCCCCGTAGGGACCGTAGCTGGGGGAGCGAGTGTCCCCAGACGTCCTGTTCAGCCTGTGCCTGGTCGCAGCTGGATGTTTCCACTAGATGGTGACAAAAGGCTGCAATGCCTGTCCCAAGTGGGAGCCTGCGGGGTTACCGTGGCTCCCCAAAACACACCTCTGTGGGTGCAGCTAAGCAGGACGTCCCAGGACTGCTCTCTCCCAGGAGATCTCGGGACACAGAGGAGGGTCTGAGAGGAACCCCACGTTTGATACTCACCAGATAAAAGCAGCAGCCAAGCACAGTTGGGAAAGGGAAAATATTACCCGTGGCTTCTGCAGGTGCCTACTACCAGAAAACTATCAGGGACCTCCAAAAAACACCCTGCGGGTGCCCAGAGAGGGGGAAGATGAGCTCAAAAAGGCATCAAAGGTGGCCCTGCGTTCCCCAGCCCCAGCTTCCTTCCCTGGCATCATGGCCCAGCTGCTATGTGGTCCAAACAGTGGCTTGGCACGGGCCTGGGAAAGGTAACGGCAAAAAAAAAAAAGCAAATTTACCCATCCCAGGTCTAGACACTGCTTAAAACTTCTTGAGCATCCCAGTGCCCCACTGGAAAGACCCCTTCCCCTGCCACCAGTGCCTGCCTCACCCCACCACGCTGCTCCCCTGCCATTCTCCTGCCGCCAGCCAGAGCCACCCCAGCGGGTACCACAGAGCGGCCGATGGATGGTAACCCAGTGAGGTCAGGCACACAGGACCTGTCCCCTCTCTTCCCAACCACACGGCTCACTTCAAATACCTGGCAGGTGGAGAAAAGTCTCCCCAGGCCCTGATTAATGCAGGTCATCAAATAAGATCGGCCTATGTGGTACCCTAATTAACTCTTTTCTTCATTACCCACCTGGCCATGCCAAGAAGATAGCCCTCAAGGATGATGAGCATGAAGTGGGTGCAGGGCTTGCTGTAATAAATGGCATTTAATTTGACTGGCCGCTTGCCAGCCCACATCCTGTGCCTTGAAATGGGCGGCTTGGGACACAGTGGGCTGCAGGGATGAAAGTCAACAATGCCTGGCAGAGTACAGGATTTCTTCCCTGGGAAGCATCCTTTCTTGAGGTGGGATGCTTCAGGGATTGACATGGGCCCCTGGAGCCAGACACATCCTCTGGCTGATGGTGGGTGGCTGATAACCCTGCACATCCCTCCTGGATGAGGCTATGCTGCTTCCTGGGGTTTGTGACAAGGAAAAGTCCTGGTGACTCACACAGGGAGTTTCGTATATGCAGCATTTGTCCCTCTGTGACCTCCAGGTATTCCTCAAAGAGATCATTCCTGGTATCCTGTGAAGAAAAAGGGCTTTTCTATTTCCAGAAGAAGCCAATTTCCCCAAGATGTCCCTTCGGGCAGCCTGGTTCCTGTCTGTAATACCCTGGAGCTGGCAGCAGGACCTTCCCGCCTGCCTGTGAGCCCCCACGCAGCCGCCCAGAACCTCCGGGCCAGGTGGAACTCCCCTCTGGCTCTGCTCAGCAGGAGGAACAAGTGCAGCCTGGAAAAAACAGTGCGAGGGAGAGAAGTGGCGCTGAAAGGAAGAGGACTTGCATCAGGTGTGAGATAAAGAAGAGAAACCAGGCTAGGGAAACATGGAGCAGTTCGGCTGGTGAGAAGGGAGCTTGGGAGGGCCTCCTCTCTTCATCAGGATGGAGAAAGTCAGTGAGATGGGAACAGGGAGGCATTTTGAAGCACTACATGCAAATGCCTTTACAACCCACGAGGAAGTCAACCAGGGGAGAAGTTACAGGTGATCCCAGTTCAGCGATCCCGGGCCAGCAGCCAGCGCACATCACCACTCCGCGCAGTTGCACCACCGCTCCCCGCGCTGCCCCGCAGCTTTGGGAAGGCTGTGCAGGACCTTTGTGGCCACAGCCCAGGGGAGGAACCTCCTCTTTGCACAAGGCATTTCTGCACATCCAAGTCATCTCCCAGAGCCAGAGCAATAGGGAACAGGATCCTGACAAGTGCCAGGTCCCCAGGGATGACTGTGAAGAGAGTCAAAGAAAACATCTGCAAACTGCTTTGTGGCTTAGCACATCTGGCCCTTGGCACGCGCCCACGGTGCAGTGACCCAGGGCTTTGCCTCAGCTCGCTCACCTTCTACCTGCTGGAAGCTCCCTCTGCTCACAGGCTTGTGTTGGGCTATTTCCATTTCACAGCAGCTCCCGGGCACGGGGCCAGGAGAAGGCAGACGCTCTGCTTGGAACAAACCCAAAACAGGGGATTTTCTTTTTTTTTCTTTTTTCTTTTTTTGTTTTCCTTCTCAAACAAAAAACTGAATCTTTGTTGAGTCCAAACTGGAAAAGCAGGAGTCTCTCTCCACTCCCCCCCAAGGTTTTGTGTTTGCACCCCTTGGGAGCTGCATGCACCCACTGCCCAGCGAAGGCAGTGAGCAGACTGGCACGGCAAACCCAGGGCTTCCCCATGTGCTGACCTCTAAAACCAGGACAGAGCTGAATGCTGCTGGGAAGAGCGGACTCACAGTGTGCCACTGCTCTCAGGGCCCCCCTTCAGCCCCCAGGCACACGCACACACACACGTGTGTCCCCAACATAATGTGTCCCAGCCTTTTCCAGGGGGGCTGGCAGGTCCCTGCCATCAGAGCCAAGTCAAAACTGTCCTTGAAAACAGGAATTGCTGCCGGTGGAAAGCATGCCAGGTGGCTTCTTTATCTTAGTGGGAAATGGTCTGATGTTTCCCCTGGGAGCTGTTGAGCTGTGTTGTCCCAGCAAAAGTTGCCCACCGAGCCCCATCCACGAGGTTTGCAAAGCTCCTGCCCCAGCTTACCAGCACGAGACACCAGCCATGCCAAGGGCTTTCGTGGTTGTATCGGGAGGTCCAGCCACAAGCCAAGCTTTTTGGAAAGGGTCACTTTGCACTTGACTGCACCCGCAGAGCTCAAGGGACCCAGGCTGGTGTCCAGCTGGACAGACCACCTGAGAGCCTGGGAAAGGTAAAGCTCAGGAGTCACCGGCACGCTGCCAGGGATGCTGAGCCCACCCATCTTTCACCCTCCATCTGCCCCAGCCTCCCCTCCACAGCAAGCTCCATCAAAAGGAGGTTGAAAATAAGGGCTGAAAGTACTTCCCCAGCCCGCACCACTCTTGGGCTGTTTGTGCCTCATCCCAGCAGCACATCGGGCTGTTTCACTTACCAGCTCTCACCGCAGAAATTCCCACTGGCAGGGTG
Organism: Chionis minor; assembly: GCA_013398295.1. Classification (NCBI taxonomy): domain Eukaryota; kingdom Metazoa; phylum Chordata; class Aves; order Charadriiformes; family Chionidae; genus Chionis; species Chionis minor. The sequence goes on along the minus strand of VZSF01000959.1, from coordinate 37,186 downwards.
CAAGTCAAAACCACTGCTTTCAAACTTCCTACGGCTGTAGTTAAAGATAAGACTTGGAGCAATAATTTTCCCACTGTCGGTGTTGTCAAATCTGAACCCTGGTCCTGAACTGACCCAGTGGTGTCTCATTAAGCCAGGCGAGTGTGTGATCATGACGTCCGCATCCTGGGAGGGAGGCAAGAACATGTTTTCTTGGGGAAAAGTTCTCTCCTTCCTGTCCCTTACAAGCCATCAGCTCGTCTCCTCATGCACAAAATGGCAGAGGAAGCTTAAAGCAGACTGAAAATTACACTGTGTCTCTCCTGCTCGGTTTTAATTGTAGAGCAAAGAAAGAAGCCCATCGATTCATCCCGCTGGGTAATTAAATGCTTAATGCTATTGACTATAAAGACATTATGGTTCAGCAGCCCAACACTAATGCATTAATAATCGCTTATATCATGGCAAGGAAGGGACACGAGCTGCTACCAAGGCACATGATAATTATGTGGGATGGGAGCTCGCAGGGAAAAACCTGAGGACCTGAATTAGCGCCGCAATGACCTGCAGGAGCGAGAGCTTCTCCCAGGTTGCTTGAGGCCAGGGAAGGGCTAGAGGGACCATGGAGGGGGTGGGCAGCCCCTAGCTCAGGGAAGCCCTGCCAGCCACACAATGGATTGGCAGTGGGGATGGGGTTCTGGGCTCCAAGCACCAGCACTGTCCCTGGCGCAGCTCTGGGATGTTGTCACCCATGGGATCAGGAAGGTCAACCTGAGCAGAGCAACCCTTTTACAACAAGGCATGAAGCAAGCATGAGCAAGGTCTGCTCACCTCCTGCCAGGCTCTGTATTTCCAATAATTAGCTGGCTGCTTTGGCATATTCATTATGCAGGCGATGTGGAGCACAGGGCAGAGCTCGCACGCTGCCTGGGATTAACCGCAGCAAAATGTGGCCGAGCAGGGGCGGCTCCAAGCCAGAGAGGGCGATTTGCTCACTGGGAAGGGCGATGTCAGCCCTCGGAGCATGGTGTTCTCATGGGTACCATGCATTCCCAGAGGGGTCTCACCCATCGAAGGATGCAGTTTGCTGTGGTGGCTGCACAGCATCCTGCTCGCGGGGACTTTCAGAGCCCAGCACGTGGCAGGACTCTCGTGTCCCACACCCAGGCAGGCTGGGTATGGCTCATTTATAGAAGGCAGGGGAAGGAAGGACCCGCAGCAGCATGGGGAGAGGGGACCCTTCTCAAGACCATCCTCTGCTGAGTTTTTTCCCCACCTCCCCATGAGCGAGGCATCGCCCCTCCAGCCACAGCACGCTGGGTTAACCCAGCAGCTCACCTGCAGCCACTTTGAGGGACAGAGCAGATGTGGCCCAAAAAGCCACCAGAGGTACAATTTCCATCCAAGATCTCAAATCCCTGTCACCAACCTCCTGCCCCGTGATAAGGGGAGATGGCGCATCACTCGGTGGATAAGGAACTGGCTGGATGGCCGCACTCAAAGGGTTGTGGTTAATGGGTCAATGTCCACGTGGCAGCCAGTGACGAGTGGTGTCCCGCAAGGGTCAGTACTGGGACCAGTGCTATTTAATATCTTTGTTGGAGACATGGACAGTGGGATCGAGTGCACCCTCAGCAAGTTTGCCGATGACACCAAGCTCGGTGGGGCGGTTGACACACTGGAGGGAAGGGATGCCATCCAGAGGGACCTGGACAGGCTTGAGAGGTGGGCTAATGCAAATGGCATGAAGTTCAACCAAGCCAAGTGCAGAGTCCTACACCTGGGACGTGGCAATCCCAGGCATAAATACAGGCTGGGCAGAGAATGGCTGGAGAGCAGCCCTGAGGAGAAGGACTTGGGAGTGCTCATGGATGAGAAGCTCAACATGAGCCGGCAGTGCGCGCTGGCAGCCCAGAAAGCCAACCGTATCCTGGGTTGCATCAAAAGAAGCGTGGCCAGCAGGGCACGGGAGGTGATTCTCCCCCTCTACTCTGCGCTTGTGAGACCCCACCTGGAGTACTGTGTCCAGCTCTGGAGTCCTCAACATAGAAAGGACATGGAACTGTTGGAACAGGTCCAGCGAAGGGCCACTAAGATGATTAGAGGGATGGAGCACCTCTCCTATGAGGACAGGCTGAGAGAGCTGGGGCTGTTCAGCCTGGAGAAGAGAAGGCTCCGGGGAGACCTGATAGCAGCCTTTCAGTATCTGAAGGGAGCCTACAGGAGAGCTGGAGAGGGACTCTTTGTCAGGAAGTCTAGTGATAGGACAAGGGGTAATGGTTTTAAATTGGAAGAGGGGAGATTTAGATTAGATATTAGGAAGAAGTTCTTTACTGTGAGGGTGGTGAGGCACTGGAACAGGTTACCCAGGGAAGTTGTGGAGGCCCCATCCCTGGAAGTGTTTAAGGCCAGGCTGGATGGGGCTTTGAGCAACCTGCTGTAGTGAGAGGTGTCCCTGCCCATGGCAGGGGGGTTGGAACTTGATGATCTTTAAGGTCCCTTCCAACTCTAACCATTCTATGATTCTATGATTCTCTTCCTGGACTCCAGCACGAAGACCAAAATCACTTGCAATTTTCTCTGAGCAAATACAAGTACAGATCATGCTGTCAAACCCTTATTTGATTTGTTTCTCTGGTGGCTCTGCACCATTTGACTTCATTACTTTCTCTGCTCTACGTCATAGCCCAATAATGTAGCATCTGTCCAACAAAAGGTCCATTAATATAATTTACAAGTAGTTGGTACTTTCTGCCTTGCCTGGGAGAACAGGCTCCCTGGGTACCCTGTTGCTTGGAAAAAGAGAGGGCTTTACACTTATTCCGAGCAAGATAAAGAAAGTCAGAGCACTGTTTATTGCCTGATTTGGCTTCGTGAAGTTACATTTCTCCCAAAGATTTGATTCATGGCTTGAAATCCAGCCTCTTTAAGTGTATTTCTTTAAAGAGTCTTGGGAAAAAAAAAAAAAAAAAAGGCTGGAAAGAAAGAGAAGGGAAGATGCTTCCCTACAGCCCCCGGGGATGAGGAAGAAGAGGCCTCCATCTCTTTGGAAATGGCCAAAGGGGGACATTGAGTCAGCAGTGAAGGAGTGTCTGGTGCTCTCAGTCTCCCACCTCACCAGGTAAGCAGCCCTGACTCAGTGAGCTGCTGCATTTCCACTAGAAAAGCTTTTCTGGGACCGAGGTTAGCTGAAATACATACCTGTGTTGGTACGTATGTGTGTATAAAAGCCTTGCTAAGGGTTTGTTGGGCTATTAGGAACAAAACATGTTTCCTGAGGAGTCTGTGAGGGTCAGGGAAGCATGCTGCTGGGCCTCTGCACCCCTTTGCTCTGAGGCTCAGGACGTGTCCGTGCAGTGCTGGGCAGAGGTCAGGGTCTGTGCCGTGGAGCGGTGCTCATTCTGCACCCTTTTTTGGGAGCGGAATTAATCATCACCACTATGGGTGCCAGCCCAGCACCCTTCCGGCCACAAGCTTTGGAGCCTCATGCCTAAACTTGCTGAAATTGGTTGGGGCTCCCGCAAGGCAGGTGGCATCGCCCTGCACCTTTTAGCTGAGGAGCACCCGAACCGGTCCCACCGTCTCGCTGGGGCTCGTCCTGTGCCCGCATCCTCGCCCTGGCTCCAGGCATCGCTCCCGAGGAAACCAAGCTCCTCTGCACAAGGTGCTTCCTGCTACGGGGCCGGCATCACACGGACCTTAAAGGTGATAAAACACTCCCAGTGGATGAGCCACAGCCTGGGAGAGGGCAAACCCACCTGCGAAAGGAGATCGCACTGAGAGGAAGGTCCAGAAAGGAAAGGGGAAATTTCAGTGAAAGCCCGAACATCTCCAGCAACCTTGGTGCCCAGTTTCTTTATTTAAATGGTGTTTCCTGGACCTTTGGTTTTCAAGCAGCCCCGTCGCGTTGTGGGTGGAGGCTGTCTGTGCCCAGAGAGGAGACAGGCAGTTTGTGTATGAGGCTGGCCTGAGCCCTCCCGCACACCGCGACGGCAGGGATTAATGCAGAGCCTAGTCTCGCCATCCACCTTCTACCAAAACCTTTACCAAAACATGCATCGGGGCTAACAAAATGCTCCTGCGGATTGGCCGAGCATGGGGGGCTGAAAGCTGCTCCCACCCCCAGCAAAGGCAGGGGACATGAGAGCATCCCAGGTCCCTGCCCCTGGAAAACCAGTGAAGGACAAACCTTGATGTGTCTAAAAGCACACCAAGCTCTACTAGCACTGTCATTAGTGCAGGATTTGTGCAGTGCTGCGTAGCCTAAACCTTCACCCTCTAGGTACTAAAAGGCACATTTAGCACTGAAAACATGCGACAATGCACCGAGCAGGGAGAGTCCTGCTTTGCTCAGTGGTATTCAGTCCTCTCTCTTTTGCCCTGGCACCTTGTATTTGCACAAAATCGGGATCTATTTTTCTGCCTCTGCTTCTACTCTTGCTCTCACCTGCAGAAAGGAGATTCTTCACCTGTGGCTGGAGTGAAGGCAGTGAACCGAGGGCGTTCCAAGGGGACAGTAGTGAAGCAGTGGCAAAGTGCCCAGCTGTTTTCTGCAGAAAATCCTAAATCCTTCTTGTGGTGGATGAGACTTCTTACAGGTCTGGCACCAGCCACAGAGCAGTCTCTCGGATGAGGGAAAATCAGACCAGCAGGTCCTGAAGATGCCAGGAAATGCCCATCGGCCACATCACACCCACAAGTGCCCCAGCTGCTGAAAACAGTTTTCCTGGTGTAAATGTGAATTGACACCCTCTGGTGCTGTGGCACAGGAAAGGATCTGTCCTCACCATCAGGGAGGGTGCAAGTCCCTTGGCAGAGCGGGGCTGTGGTGGGGCCATGCATTGCAGCAGCTTGGTCTTGGAGATACTCCACTACCTCCAGGTACTAAATTCAAAGGATACCAGATAGCTTGGCTTGGTCTTTCCTATTGTTTTAAATTGTTCTCCCAAATCCTGTCTTGAGTTCACTCAGGCTTTGTGACCAAAATTATCACTGGAACAAAAAATCTGGGTGTTGGAACCCTCTGAATGGGGCTAGAGATCCCCAAACCTGTTTCCAGATGGTTTTTGGGGAAAACCATGAGCCATGCACTCACGGGTGCGTGGGGTGTCTCACTGCTGACCCCAGTCTCTCCCAGTCTACATGCGCAGAATAAAGTTGTGCAAGTGTCAGCAAAGGCTCTGTTCAGCTCTGGAGGTGTTACACTGGGGGAATGTTAAAATTTTGGAGCAAGGAAGCAGGCCAGGAGCTGTCAGGAACAGCAAGGGGACACAGAGATCTCTTGATGGCTGGAGCTCCCAGCAAGGGAGAGGTGCTTGTAGATGTTACCTGTCAGACTGCTCTGAGCTCCAGGTACAGGTGGTCTCCTACTGCAACCCATGGCTTCTGGAATGGGGTTGAACTCGCAGTTACATCTGCACAGGGACAATCATCAGAAAGACAGAAATCCTCTTTCCAGGAGTAAAAAAACCCTTTAAACGCTTCAATTCCCACTGTTACCTACCCTGACTGGGTGCGAACGGGTGCTTTTCAGTCCCATTATCACCATTTACCGTGTTTTCTTTCTTTTAGCTTTTTGCTGCTGTATATTTAATCCAACCACCCACCACCCAGTCAGTAGAAATCACTCTCATCTATCTCCCTTCTCCCATGGCCGGGGGCTGAAGAAATCCTCACCCAGCCCTCGCCTTGCTGCTTTGCCAGGGCTCCCAGCTCAGGCAGATGATGCTTTTGTGTGGCACTTGCTGCTGTTGTGTTTCGGGCTCCTGCCAGATGGACTCACCGCCTGCGAGCCGGGATTGCCGCAGAAAAATAGAAAAGAAATCCAGCTCAAACCATTTGCTTTTCCATCTGTGCAAGGCGGTTGTTTAAATCAGCCCCAGCAGAGAGCCTTGGAGCTGGGGCCAGGATTAGTTTGGACAACTGAAGAGCTGGAGAGAGACACGGATCTTCCTTTAACCAAAGCAGAAATCACTTGAAAACACCAGAAGGAGCAAAGAGCTCTTAAAGAGAGGGGCCCAGACCACAGTGCAAATACAAGGCAGTACCTGGAAAAAGGCAGCTTGAGCCTGGGATTGCTAATGGGCTCCCAGAATGGCTCAGAATTGTAGGTGTGGGAGAGAAGAGCAGGACAGGCAGCAGCAATATCCTCCTGTTTTTCATTAATACAGGAGTGAGGCTGGATGGGTCTCCTAAATTATAATGACTTTCTTGTCATTAACTTGATTTCTTTCTGGTGACAGCAGCAGTGAATTGGTCCCAGCTGTTCTGAGCTCAGGATGAGAAATTAAAAGGAATTAAATGAAGCTAAGTGCTGGAGGGGTTGGTGTGCAGGAGAGGGGGTGCTTTGGGCCAGTGGTAGTCTGAGGGCTGTGGTAATGGGGCAGTGGGAGGTGCCAGGAAGGGAGAAGTGGGGTCAGAGCTTACATTTCTCCCTGCAAGTAGGACACCGAAAAGTGGGTGCCTGCCACAGTGGGGTCTGGCCAGGGAGGGGACACTTATGCGTGTGCTGAGGCCACTGCCATAGGAGAGGAGTCAGGAGAGAGACAGTCGACCTGTAGGGATGCTTTTTGGGGTGAAAGTTGCCTGAAAGCAACTTGGACCAAGAAGCCAAAAGCCTGCCCTGAGGAAAACAGGACCTTGTCCACCACCTGCCATAAACCTGCAGCCCCCCAGGGCTTCCCCCCTCCCAGGAGCATCCCCCACTAGGACCTGGCTGGGGGATGGAGGTGGGCAGCACTGCTGAGCTTCTTCCCAAGCCTGCGTGGGCAAGTGTCAGCCAGCAAAGGGTTCTTATCAGCTCTCCTGGCAGAGGTCAGGCACAGCAGCTGAGGAAAAGCAGATTTATTTCTGTGTCTTTATTTTCTGTTGCCTGTTGGCAGCTCCTGTGCCCGCAGGCGCCTGCCTGCCTGCCAGGGCATGGAGAGGGGCTTGCTTGGGGAAGCCACTGGTTCTGTCTCTGCCAAATACTCACTGGGGACCCGTGTCCTCCCCTCCTGGCAGCCCCGGGCTGATTGCTGTGTGAAATAGTGCTTTTGGCCCTGGCTTTTAGCTCCAGGGCCAGCTGGGACCATCCTGCACATGATTGCAAGCTCAGGGGGCAGGAGGGGGTGTCTCAGGCTTGGTCTCAGCATCACTTTCACGGTCATTAACACAAGACACTTGCTCTACCTGCCCAAGAAAGATAACAAGAAAGATGTGTTTGGCTTCCAGATGCCTCTCAGACAGCTTTCTCGAATGTGTCACATTAAATAGTCCCAAATAGAGAAGGCAAACTCACCCTGGCTGCTGTGACAAGCACAAAGAGTGATAAAACCCCGTAATTAAAGTCTGCCGCTCTAATAACGTTGCAACAGAGACAGCTGGGGTCTAGTCCTGAGTGTTGGTCCATGTTTTGTATTTTTAATTGTTTTCACTGCAAACTCATTTTGGAACAGGTCAGTCCAGGTACCACTGGGTACTTTGGGTGGCAGGAGGGAGGCGAAGATGCCACCTGGGCACAGTGGACATGAGGAGAAAGGGCTGTCATCCCCTTCCTGACTCTGTAACGCAGACCAGGTCCTTAGAAGAAGGAAATACCCTCAAAACCACATTTGAAGAGGAGCTGACCTTATGGAAAAGCACCTGATCCGTGAGAAGGCATTTCCTCTTGAGAGACTCCACCACTGCCCTTGAGAACTTGTGCTCATGTTTCACTGACCCTAAACATACATAAAACTAGATAAAAGTTAGGTTTTTCCAGTCTGGGCATCTCAGCCTTCCTCTTCATGCTGTAATTTGTTCTACCCCAATGAGGGTGCTGGTGCCCTGTCACCCTCCACATCCCACACAGGGGACCACAGCAGACCCCTGGGACCTGTCTGCTGGGGACCCCAAGCATGGCTTTAGTGGGCTGTGGGGAAGCCCTTTGCAAACTGGTGTCCTCCAGGTCAGTCTCGAGGTCCTCCACTTGCACTCCCCAAGCCCTGGGGATCTGCTCAGGGATGATGCTCAGGGACGATGTGGGGGCCTTGGGTTGAGCCCGGTCCCCCCAGCCCCACCAGCAACTGCAGCCAGTTGTTATCAGTCCCCGCTTGCCCCGGAGCTCTGCCATCCCGCGAGCTTTAATCCACTTACTGCCGTGCTAATTATGCATCACTTTCATGTCTTAACCAAAGTGTCCCCATGAACCAAATTAAGCATCACGCAGGCTCCTCTGACATCAATTCTGGCATATTTAGCAACAACACGTGTCATCAGAAGAAGGCGCAGGCTAACTAGACAGTCTGTCTCTTCTTACCCATTGCAGTGGGGTTTTAACCCTGCCCAGCTGGTGCTCATGAAGGTGCCCAGTGGCTTTAATGGGTCACTTTGCCCCTGAAACTGTCCCTGCACGCTGCCGCTAGTCTCTTTTCCATCACCTGCCATGAGGACAGTGGGATTTCAGGCAGGGAGGTCCTGAAATAACACACAGACCTTCACCTCTTGGAGATGCGCTTCGCACATCTGGCCCCTGGGTGTCCCCTCCCTGCGTGCCCTAAGCGGGGAGAGGGGGGGTTTGGGGAGCCCATACCTCCACTGCGCATGGCCTGGCCCCTCCAGGGCTGTTGGGTTTGCTGTGACGTGGAGAAAATCATCCCCAGCGCCGGTGACAGTCACACCACAACATGGCTGTGAGTCAGCCCGAGCATCCAGCGCGGCGGCTGAGCTCCCCCATCCAGGGCCCTTGGAGTGGGCTGAGTTTCCCTGGCCGCCTCTTCCCAGCCTCCCAGCACATCAGCCTGGAAAGCTGGTTCCTATGTGAGCCCTGGCTCTTCGGGAAGCCACCGAAGAGCTGGGCAGGAAGATGGGCTGCCTTTGCTGGGTGGCTGAAAAATGAGCCACAGGTGTCCCTGAGGAGCAGAATCAAACCCTACATATATTATATTTCCCTCGCCTGTCCATTTGCCCTCCTGTCTACCTCCCTGCTGCCCATCACCCGTCTGTAGGCACTAGGTGTTAGCTTTTCACTGCCACCATTATCCTGGAGTAAGAGGAATAATTGAAATATGGTTCAAAAAACAGCCTAAACCAGTGCTGAGCTCAAACCCAGTACATCCCTGCGGTTTCCTGGCATTCACATTTTCCTACTTCCCTGCTCCCGTCTCAAATGCTGGGATCTCGGTGGGAAAGGCTGCCGTGCAGCCTGAATCTGCCCCACCGCCTGGCCCCAGCCAGGGACTTCTCACTCCCAGGCATGCAAGGGCTTTGCCAAATTCACGCTGTTTTCCCCATACCATGGCTGTGCGAAGGAAGCAAAAAACAACCCTTGCCTTTGGCTTATTGAAAAGGGGCGGCAAAAAATCCGCTGGCACTCGCTGGAGCCATCTATCACGGTTCCAAATATACGAGGCAATCACTGTAATACTTGAGTTTGGCTCTGTACAGGAAAAAAAACACCACCCTATGCCTGTTGCAAACAACCACAGCACAAAAAAAAAGCCTTACAAGGCTGGGGCAGCCTCATAGATGGATTACTTTTTAATCCCTAAAGCTACGGTGATAAATCTTTTTATTGGAAGCTCAAGAGATACTGTGTCACTCAGGGCGTGCGGCAGCGCAGGAAGAAAACAGCTCCACGAGCTGCTGGGAGAGAGGGAGTCTCCTGGGAGTGGGGCTGGAGGTGATGGAGGAGGGATGGGTGCTCATCACAGGGGTGCTGAGCGGGCATGGGGAGGCAGGAGGGTTCCCCCGGGGCTGGGAGCGGGTGGTTAGGCAGGAACTGGCCATTGGACAGACGGTGCCGTATATCTGGGAGGACAGATGGACAGCTTTTGGGGAACAGCACTTTGGAAAGAAAGCATTTGGAGAGGAGATGGTGGCGTGGAGACCGACTCAGCCACATGCTCCATATTGCAGGGACAGAAAGGTGCTTCTCCCAGCTTCGAGTGGAGACTTGGAGCAACAGCATCCACACAGCTCCTGGACCCCCGACATCCCTCTGCTGTGTCCTCTCTGGGCTCCCTTGGGTCCTGAAAGGATCATTTACTTGGTGAGAACTCCCAGGTGGTGTTTTGGGATCCTCCTTCCCCCATGGCTACTCTGAAGTGCCTGTCAATCCTGCCAGCCAGTTACACGGGTGGGAGTAGTGCGAGCAACTCATCCCATCTTTGGTTTCTGGTGCGTCCCCCCACAGGGCTCTTTGCTTCTGTACCACCTCTCTAAAATAATTTATACCAGGAAGGTGGCAGGAGACCATGCTAACGCCGAGGGCGCAGGGCAGTGGGGAACATCATCCTTGGAGCAAACAGGCTCTGCAGTTCCCGTCCTGCAGGCTGCGATGAGCCCGAGGTGGGCAGGAGCTGACAGCCACCACCTTCCTGGTGATGGAGAGGTGTAAAACCCTGTCTGTAAAACGTTCTCCCCCAGGAGATCAGTTCCTTTTCTATTAGGTTTCATGCCCTGACTGTAGCTTTTACTAAAATTAATTATGGGATTAAAGGACTTGCCCGGAAGCCTTTGATTGCAGCATCTCCCGTGAGCCTGGCTGGCACGTGGTACCCAGGGACTTGGGGGTGTCTCCACATGCTGTCACAAAACCCCAGCCAGGGGAGTAAAGTTTGCCCACACATCTCCACCCAGGAGGAGCCACCAGCCATGCTGTAGCCACAGTTTAGGCAAGACTTCAGGATCCGTTTGCGGCAATCCCTGGCCCAGCTGTGCATGGGGAGTGGGCGGTGGGGCAGCCCCTGGCATCACCGCCTGACATGCTGGGGGCTCAGCAGCACATTCCCCTCCTGCATCTCAGAGAGGGAAATTCAAGGTAGCCAAGGACGGGGAGTCCCAGATCAGGGGATGGCAGGGGAGTTGGGGACAAAAAGCTGGATGAAGGCAAACCCAGTGCCCCATCTTTCTGGCTACTCTGACCTCCATTCCAGTTGTGCTGAGACCCAGGACCCCCCGAAAAAAAAAACCAAAAAACCAAAAAAACCCCAAACAGGAGGACACACACTGTCCTCTAGCACTGACCAAGGAGTTTGAGCCACAGCGGCCGCAGCTGTATCCTTGCACAGCCCGGCTGCCCACGAGCAGGGGATGCGTCCTCCCAACTCACAGCACGAGGGACCCCGAAGCTCCATGCAGGCGGCTGTTGCTGCATAATAAAATGCTATTGACTGCCGATTAAAAAGACATTCCCTAGAGATTTGCAGCTCAGAAAGCGGCCAGGTGAAGTAAGATGGGGAAATAACAGCCATCAAGGAGGCATCAGTCAGGTCCACCCATGCAACAGTGATGAGGGGCATGGCTGCCAGGGTGCTGTCCCCTGCCAGGACCATCAGTGATGGGAGCCGGAGAGGGAAGGAAATGGATCTTGATACCCTTGGCCATGCTGATATTGTCTGGAGAGAGCCTGTGAGCAGCCGGCAAGACCCCAAAGTGCAAAGTTACTGCAGCCCCGTGCCCATCCCCACTGAGCAGCACCCAGCAGGACCCCACTAGGGCGAAGGAAGGGCTTTGCCCGCGGCAGACCCTGCTGTGGCGATGGGGAGTGCGGAGGGGGAGCCAGCCACACTGCCCCCAAGCCGGGGACTGGGTCGATGGGGGCAGGAGGGAGTTTTCTAGCCCCAGATCCTGTCCCTTCCTGGTCACTGGCCTGGATGCAGCCCCGTGTGATGTGCTTAGGAGGGGCTGGAAGCAGAGCAGCAGCAGGCAGCGATGCCCCTGCCAGCCCTCTACTTGGGGCTTGCTCCTCCTTTCTGTTCGGGTCCCCAGGCGATCCCCGCTGGCACATCCAGGGGATGCCAAGCCAGAGAAGCCTCCCTGGCTGACCTGGGGGAGAACTGGGTCTGGGGAAGATGTGCGAGGTAAGAGCTCAAGCTGCTGGGACAGCCCCTCAGGTGGCATTTCGGAGCCTCAATGTTCCATCCTGTCAGAGGACCTGGTGTGCGCCTCGAAGTCAGCAGCATTGATCTCAGACAGCAAATCGATGGGTCCTTCCAGCCTGGGGGAGCAGGACCAGCCAGCCCGCGCTCCCTGGCATTTTCATGACATTTCCTGAGCCGTGTGTCTGGGGACAGATTGATCGCCACCGCTACGGAGGCAGCTCCCGCTCTGTGCCTGCCCCAGCCCCAGCTCAGCCCAAGCATCCTGGAAAACGGGAAGGGTGTGTGCATCCCGTTCATGCCCTCTATGCTGTGCCATGCCCTGAACCTGCCCGGCTCCACAGACTCACGGTGGCAGCAGAACCCCCAGGCAGAGCCGGTGGGACACCCTTGATGCCCATCACCCTGGCACATGGCCTGCCTGTCGCCCCCCAGCAGGATGGCCTGGGTTCAGTCCCATGCTGGGAGAAGAGCTGGGTCCTGGAGGATGCAACCAGGGCACAAATCAGGCCAACGGTTTTTAATTCTCAGTGAGGCTCAGCCGACGCAGGGCAGGGATGGAGGAAGGCTCCCTGAATTCCCCAGGGGTGCAGGGGGCCACGGTGCGCTGAGGAAGAGGAGGGTGGCACCTGCCAGATGTGCATTGGAGGGGAGAGAGCGGGGCACACCTGTGGGGCACGGGGAAGGCACAGAGCTGTGCCTCGGTGCTGCAGGCAGCCTGGGGCTCCTGTTGTCCCATATTTCCCCCTGCAGGCTCCGGCTCTGGAGGGAGCAGCCGTGCTCCTTCCCTCGCCCTTAGTGGGCTGAAGCACGAGGAAGCCTGGGAGCAAGGAGCTGTACTGGCACCCTGCCACCGAACACCAGCTGGCACCAGCGAGGGGATGTGCAAGAAAATCAGGGACACATTGGTGCCAGAGGGCCCTGGGGAGGTCTCGAGGAAGAAGGCACCCACAGACCTTTTTTTCCCCGCTCCATCCTGTGCAAACCTCTCCCGCTCCTGTGGATCCCAGCCTGGGTGCGAGCACCTCTTGGGGCACCCAAGACAGCACAGTGACCCGAAACATCCCAGGGTGCCTGACACCCGCAAACAGGCTCACCCCACTTGGCTGCCAAGATAGAGCAGTTTTAGGATTTGCTCTCGTAACCCTGGTGTAGAAGCCAGCTGGCCCCACACCACAAAGGATGCCCTGGCCTTGGCCAGCCTGTGCTGAGTGCAGTGGGTGCAACGCATCCAGGGCACAGCATGGCCACTGCCGCCATATCCCCAGAGCAGTGCTGCCAGGAAAACCAGCCTTCACATCCCAGCGGGATAGCATGGAGAGGCAGGGACCCCTCCATCACTCCTGCCCCTCTCCCTACCACGGAATGGGTGCCACAGTCAGACGGACGCTGGTGGTGGGGAAAGCTGGTCCTGATCCCCCCACATCCTCCTGCTCATCAACAGAGGGATGTTGCGTGCATGGTGATCTGGCCCCCTTCCACCTCCTCCAACTCGTACTCCTCGCCGTCAGAGAGCGGCAGTCCGTTGGTGCTGGGCATGGGCTCGCACTCCGTGCTGCGGGAGGTGGTGCGGGTGACGCTGGGTGAGTATTTCTGTGACCGTGGCAGGCGGTGGCTGGAGTGGCACATCACCTCCTTGAACATCTCCCGAAAGCGGGTGGACATCAGGTTGTAGAGGATAGGGTTGGCGGCTGAGCTCAGGTAGAAGAAGACACCCGAGATGATGTGGACATACTGGAACATGTGGAGCATATGGCTGGTCCAGTTGGAGACAAAGCTCCAGACGAGGCGGTCGGTGTGGAAGGGGGCCCAGCAGATCCCGAACACCACCACCAGCACAACTGCAGGGAGATGAGAAGCTGGTGTTAGGGCCCACCTCCCCAGGGACCTCCAGTCCCTGGCCAAGCACTGCCCCATTTCAGCTTCAGTCATAGCAAAGAACACCCAAAAAGGTGTGGGAGAGAGGAAAGGGGAGAGGGGAAGGGACCCCTGGTGCGTTTTTGACTTTTGACAGGATCCCCCTCCCTCCCATCTCCTGCCAGGACTGCTCCAGGCGCTGCTGCGCCACGTGTCTCCGCTCCCCACCGGCAGGCAGCCCCACGGTCATGCAGCACGGCTGGGTGACAGCCCTGCAGGTACCCAGCCTCTAGGCAGCCCCCACCTTTGCCAGCAAAGTCCAAGGACCCAGAGCTATTTGCGCCCTTTCCTTCTGCTCTAGTTTTAGGGGGTTTTTATAACCCCTAAAGCTCTGCTGATGGAAAAGAAAGGGGGTGATGTATAGGTGGTCCTGGGTTCCCTGCCCTACCATACCCGTGCCATGCTGTTCTCCATGGCATGATGGGACAGGTCCCCCTTTGTCTCCCTCACAACCCTGGTGCTGGGAGAAGTGGAGTTACCATTTGTCTGGGACACAACGGAGAAGTAGCCCTGGCCCCGCCGATGGACTGGGCTGGGCAACTTGCCATTGCTGCGCCGTCACGGGGCTGGGAGCACGCGGAGGTCAGCGTGCCGGGGAGAGACGGCTGCCCAAGGGCAGCCAGCTCCTGCTGCCAGGAATGGGGCCAGAGGCTGTGGGGACAGGGAGGGGAGCAAAAGCATAGAGCGAGCAGTGGGATGGAGGGATACTCCAGTCCAGCCTTGGTCAGTGCATCACTCCCCTGGAATGGTTGCAGCAGCTGCGGGACTAGGTAGGAACTGGTCCCTCTCTGGGAAATCCCACCACCACCACCAACACATGATGTCTGGGCTGGGGGATGGGAAGCAGGTTCTCCCATCTCATCCCAGCTCCTTTTCCTTTCCCACCCAGCACCTTCCTGGAGGAGGGGAGGTCTCACAGCCAGGAGGGAGCGGGCATGAGCAATCCTTGTCATTGGACCAGAGCCACCAGATCTGCCTTTGCCCCAACACCCTGTGAGCCAGCCCCGCAGCCTCCCTCCGGCAGGAACCAGCCTCAGTGCTCTGCACTGGCCATACCTCAGTTTTCCCCAGCACCCTCCAAACAGCCTTGGGAGATACCCCCTGGCTCTGCCCATCCCCAGCATCGGACTCACACAGCATCTTCGTGACCTGCCTCCTCTTGACTTTCTTCTGCCCCCGGGTGTTGTGGCAGTTGCGGCCCCCACCAGATTTGGCTCCCAAGGCCTCCAGCATCTTTTCTTTCTTGAGCTGCAGGCCGATGAGCAGGTAGAGGACACTGATGGTCCCCATGGGCAAGAAGAAGAAGACGATGGTGGTGATCTGGATAATGAGGTTGTAGGTCAAGCGCGGCTTCACCAGGGTACAGATCTCCGAATCGGGCACCTGCCCTCGGCCGGGCACGTAGAGAGGCTGCAGCCCATGGAGGCTGGTGTTGGGGATGGAGCAGATGACCGACAAGACCCAGATGGTGATAATGACCCTCTTGGCATGATTCCTGGTCACCACGTACTTAGCCTTGAGCGGGTGCACCACAGCGATGTAGCGCTCCATGCTCAGGGCCGTGACGTTGAGGATGGAGGCGAAGCAGACGGCCTCAAAGAGCAACGTCTTGAAATAGCAGCCGCTGGCACCCAGCAGGAAGGGGTAGTTGCTCCACATGTCGTACAGCTCCAGCGGCATCCCCAGCAGCAGCACCAGCAGGTCGGAGACGGCCAGGCTGAACAGGTAGTAGTTGGTGGGTGTCCTCATGAACCGGTGCCGGAGGATGACGATGCAGGTGAGCGTGTTGCCCACGGCTCCCACCACAAAAATCAGCAGGTAGATTACACAGACAGGGACAAAGAAGCTGGACCGTCGAGGTCCCAGGTACTTATCCCGCAACTGCTCCTCCGTCAGGTTGGCATCCTTGGGGTCGAACAAGGTCTCTGGGCGAGTCCTGTTGCAGAGATCAGGGCTGATGGGCTCCACAGGGAAGTCTCGCTGGGGCAGGGGGAACTCCGGCCCGGAGCAGTTGATGTAGGGATTCATGGCTGCGGAGAGACAGGGAGGTTTGTGGGATGCTTTCCCAACCCCTCTGCTGCCTCCACTCCCTCTGCCCCTCTCTCTGTCGGTGTCAGGGTGCCAGGATGCCGCCGATCACCACGGCTCTGCACGCTTGCCCCCATCCTGCCCCAGCTACAGCCTTTCCTTTGGGAAACAACCCAAAATCTCCCCTAAACCTCCCTCCAGGGTTCCTTGCCCCATTTCCCATCCAGAAACAACCCTGGCAGCTCCCCACCCTGGTCCCTTTACCCCATCATCATCGGGATCTCAGCAGGGCTGTCCCCTCTCCCTGCTCCCAAAGCAAAGCAGGATATAGCCCCGAAGTCAACCGCAAAAATCAATCCCAGCTCCAACTCTACTGGCTGCATAGAGGGGCTGATGGGGCGACCATAAAACAGCCAGAGGGAAGATTGATTTTCCAACCCAAGAAGGACTTACGGCTTGCTGGGAAGCTCCAGACGAAGGCTGAGGTCCCACCACCCCTGCACCAGACAGGGTCAGGCTGGGGAGGGAGTGTAGGAGGGGATGGAGACTTCACTGCCTTAAGAGGCAGGCTAACGAAATCCTGCCGCTGCTCTCCTCGGAGAAGCTGCCTGCCCTTATCCACCTTCTCCCTCTCGTCCTTTGTCAGCGGAGAGGCTGGTGAGCAAGCCAGGGGGGTGCCAGGGGCTTCCTCTGCCACCACTGGGCAAGCAAAGCCCGGTGCTGAGACCCTACCCCTGCCAGGGGCTGGCTGCTCCTTTGCAAAGCAGCGCTGCCAAAAAGATGCTCTTCAGAAAGAGAGAGGAAATAACGTTAAAGTGATAAACTCCGTCGACTCTAAGAAAGTCCCGGGGGAGGGCGGCGCAGCTGTCTCCAGCCCCCCCAGCAGCCTTCGCAACGCAGGGATTTGCCATTTGCGTGGCCTCCGTGGTGAGTAAGGCATCGATCAGCTCCTGACGCTGCCAGGCACGGGGGCCCGCGCAGCGCCCAGTTATCCGGGCTCATCTCGGGGAGACGCAGATGGACCCAGTGGCTTCCTGGGGTCTCCCCACTTCCAGATGTGCAACCCCTGTCCCACCCGAGTCACTCCCCCACGGAGCAGGTGGCTCCAGCCGGCTCCCGTCACACTTTGGTGCGAGGAAGTTGCTGCGCTCACAGCATCACCCCTCGCTCAGCGCTGGGGTCTGCGCTCTCCCTGCACCCAGTCTCTGTCATTCTGTCTGTCTGTCTGCCCTCCTGCCTGTCCTCTGCGCTGGCACCCTGTCCTGCTGCTAACCCCTGGGGCGCAGGACAACACTCCTGCTCCGTAGCTGCGGGGCAGACCCACGTCCACACGCATGCACACACACAGACATGCACACAAGTACAGGCACATATATGCACGCACACACGAAAACACGCGCAAACCCGCACTCACGCGTTCCTGCGCCCCGCGGACCCCCGGCAGCGCTGCGCGTCCCCGCTCCACCCGCGGCTCCTCTCTCCTCCGACACGTCCTGCACCGCCCCGAGCCCAGCCCGCAGCCGGCGGAGCCCCCCGCCCG
>VZSF01000959.1:8311-19856 GCA_013398295.1 Chionis minor | reverse complement strand
GTGATAAACCATGAACTGTTTTGTTCATCAAACTTTGCGTCAGATGCAATTAAGTCCTGTAATATGTGTTAGCAAAAAGTTAGTTAAACCGCAGAGTGACAAAATATCCTTTGAGCTGGCTGCAAGCTATCTTGGATCTTGTATAACCATGTTTGCTAAACGGCGTAATAAGAAATCGTTGCTTAACACTTTGAGTACCCCTGACAACAAAAAGAAAAACATCCCTGGACACGTCTGGCAACAAGACAGAACCTGCAACAAGACAGGACCTGAGGTGAGGGGGCGGAGCAAATTGCAATTGGAAGACTCGAAAGAAGGCGCGAGTGAAACGGATTAGGATTGGAGAAACCGACAAGGAGACGAAAAGTATAAAGAGAAGACTGAAAGACTGTTAAGTGTGGGCCGTTGGTAGAGCAGGAGACTCCCCGGCCACCCAGCGCTGTTTTGCTTACTTGTCATTTGCTTTAATAAATTGAAAATTTCTTAATTGACTAGTCTCTGTCACTTAATTGGGCAGATAAATTAAAACAAGAGGGCACTGCCACCCCTGCGGGACGGGCAGGCACGTGTGGGCACAGGTACACACATCGGTCCCCTCATCCCCTCTGATGGTGGCAGGGCCCAGGGGGACCCACCCCTGGGATGACACCTTGAAGGATTCTGGCATCCCCGGGACCCTCCTCAATTCAGGCTGTCGCATCGCCATCCTCACCGTGCGCAGTGGTCGTCGGCTGAGCTGAGCGGGATGGAGCCGGAAAAGCCTCCGGTGGGGCTGGGTTTGAGCATGCGGGACAGGGATCTTGGAGAAATAGCCTGGAGAAGACCCGCTGGGAGACATCTGGCGCCAGCCCAGGCTGAGACCCAGCACAGCTCACTGCACCATTGAGCCCAGAGGCTGCAGCTGGGCCAGGAGGAGTTGCCTGGGTCTGGTGGCTCCCAGCACCAGGACACTGCCCCTGATTGGGGTCCCGCACCTCCAAATCCCCCTCCTGATGCCAGAGCACGCAGCACTCGGGAGCAGCACCGCTCACCCCTCCTCTCCTGCCTTGCAGCCCAAGGAGAAACTGAGGCATCGCATTCCCACCCGTGCCCTCCCTTCCCAGGAGGCTCAGAGACTGCAGGAACACTCGGCCTCCCCACCTCTGCAGGGGGAAGCAAACAGAGCCTGGCTGCAACCAGAAGTGGCTGGCAGAACGTGGCCAGGTGCAAGTGTCCCCAGGGCCACCTGTGGCTGCACACGCTGGCACACTGCCCCAGGACACCCTTGCGCCGCAGGGTGCCAGCTTCACGCTGGGGCAGGGGCTTGACACCCCACTTCCCTGCTGGCTGGTGAAACAAAGCTAAAGGGGAGCAGCGGAGGATGGTGATGGGGCAGGAGTGGCAGCGAGCTCAGACTAGCCCAACAGGGTGACACACACAGTGGGAACTGATCAACTGATCCCCCAAAGCCCTGNCCCCCGCCCTCCCCCCCCCCCCCCCGTTTGGTAAGACACAAAGATCCTAAAAGCCTTGAGAGTGCCTGTCCTGGCCTCTGCACACCCTGCGCCTCTGCATGGGCTGGCAGCAGAGGCAAAACCAGCCCACGACTTCCCTGGCCTGAGCCTGGCTCTGTCCCCTCTGGGTGACAACGATGAGGGGGAGGACGGTCACAGGGATGCCAGCAGAGCTATGGCACTGCACGCTGGTGACAACCCCGAAGAGCCCTGTGTCTGGTTTTGTAGCAGAGCTACATGCTTTTGCTCAAAGAAATTTCAGAGCAGGCGAGGGATGACAGGACAAGACCAGCAAAGCTCTGGGCCAGCTTGGTGGCCCTAAGCTGGTCCTGCCTCTGCTCCTTGCGGCACGCCGGCTGGGGACAGAGAGGAGCTGGCTAAGCGTACATGCAGAGGGCAGGAAGGGTCCAGGGCTGCCCTGAGACGTGACTTTCCTCAGGACATCATCTCTCACAGCAGAGGAAAGGAGCTACTGAAGCCAAAGGGCTGGAGGGTAAATGGGTGTAAACAACACATTACGCAAGGGAAAAAAACCAACAAGCTGGAAACAGTATCTGAGACTGGGAGGGAGAAGAGGTGCTGCCCGCTCCTACGGGAATGATGAAGGCAAAGAAACCTCATCCCCTCTGGGGACGGAGACATGCTAAAGCCCAGGGGCTTATGTCACAGGGCTGGTGACAGCAGGGACAGCAGCCGGATGGTGCTGGCAGGGGCTCAGCGGGGCTGGCTCGGCAGATGCTGGGGTGGGTGAGAGTGCCAGGGAGCTGGCACATTGCAGGCCACAGCACCTGGGTGGCAGAGCCAGAGACGGTAGCTGATGAGCGCGGATTTCTGTCCCTGCCTCCAGATTGCGCAGAGACTGCTTTTTCCCCAGGGGATGCCCGAGGCAGGGGTTGGATCCATGCTGGTGCAGAGGCAGGTTGTGCTGTACCACTGAGGCACCAGGAACCTGAGCAAAAGCCCACTTGAGCGATTGCATGAGGGGATGAAGCATTCCTGGAAATCTCTCTCATTCTCCATCCTTTCTCTCTCCCTTTCATCCCTCATCTGCCTCCCCCTGTTCTCTCTCTGCCCTGCTGAGCACGCACACACACAGCCGGCTCCCAGCACAGTCCCAGGTGCTCCCCGGGCTGTGTCATGGTGCACGAAGCCATGTCCCCCATCCTTGGGCCAGAGGCTGTTCTCTGCAGGCAGCCACAATGCCTCCCGTCCCTGTCCCTTTCCTCACCCCCGTCCAGGCTTTGCTGTGGGGTGGTCCCTGGGGAGCCGCCAAGCTCTGCACCTTCATCCTTGTCGCTGCAGGTTCCCCCATGGCTCATTTGTCCTGCATGCCCGTGGGGGTAAGGGGACACCTGCTGTGGTGTTTGGAGGTTGCTTAGGTTGGAGCAGAGCCATGGAGAAGCTGCTGAGCTCTTACCAAACTTCAACATCTGTTTCCCTGCAGTCTCCTTTCCTGGCTGAAGGCAACAGGCATGTGGGTAAGGATGGTCTGCAAGGAGCAAGGACCAGACAGAGCTCAGTTCACTCAGAGCTGAACCGTAGGTCCGTTTGTCCCCACCAAGTTACCAAGATCCTACCTTCAAGGTGACAACAGATCTCTCTGCCCCATTTGCCCATGTTTCAGCTCTCCCAGCCCCAGTTTTGCTGGGACACCAGAATCACTGTACCAGGGGTCCTTCTCCCTTTGACTCCCCTTTTCCTCCACCATTCCCATCAGCCTACCGGAGCATCCCCCGTAACTGGGGCCTCAAGAGCTGCTTCCACCCTGCCTGCTGTCATATCTCTTTGAGAAGAGTTGGTGGCTCTCAGGGACTGCACATCACTTCTTTCCCTCAGCATCTGTTTCTTGCTACACACACCACACCCCCACACCCCCCCCAGGCCTGACAGCACTTCAGAGCAACCTGTTCTGGTTTTCAATTTTCTGATAAACCAAATAACCAGCAGATGGCGACCCCTCTTCCACTATTGATCCCCCACTGCTTAAAGAGGGCAAACTGCCCATGGGAGCATGACCCTTCAGCCTATTTTCCTGATCAGGCACTTTAGTATATTAATGCTGCCCAGGGAGGCAGCAGGGGGGGCAGCAGGGGGGAGGCAGCAGGCTGGCAGCACACTGAAACCTACTCCCCATTTTGACCCGTGAGCCACAGACCAACCATCTCCATGGCCCGGAGCACCTCTGGGCTGGGCATTCCAGCAGCAAGCTGGCAAGCCAGGGGCACCCATGGGGCTCCCTACATAACTCCAGCCCAAGGGATCTCCCCAGTCTTCCCCCCTGGTCTTCCTCCTGCTCCCCGCTGCACATCCATCCCTCCCCACAAGCCAGCTGGTGCAGAGGCTGTCTCTGCCCACGGCCAGGTCCCTCCGCCTGTGGGTTCAGGCTGGCACAAAGAGGTTGAGCGAAGCCAGCTCTGCAGCACCACCAGGAGAATTAAGAGGCCAAAAAAGACGACAAACAGTGGCTTTGAAGCTTGAGAGCCGCAGCCCTAATAACCAACTGCATCCACTCCTGGCTCTTTTCAAGGGCGCATCGCTCACAATAATAGCAGGGCACAGCAGCGCAGTCTTTTGCAGTGCTCTCTGGGGAAGAAATGAGGGGGCAGAGCACAGCTTTGCACGTTTAATTAACACCCTCTGGTCCTGAGCAAAAAAAAAGGCAGCAAGCCACAGAGTGATGCTACATCTGAGAGAGAAACTGAGGCACAGACGGTCGCTTGTTCCTTTTGTGCCATCCTGCGGCAGGCAAGAGCCTTCAGGGTGCATCCCTCACTGCCACGGAAGCAAGCGGATGAGCAGCCCCTCCTCAGGGTATTGCTGCTGCAGATCTTCCCAGGCAGCACAGGGACAGACAGGCACAATGGAGTTATGAAGTTGTGGGACAGGAATGAACCCTCTCCGCTTGGAGAAGCAAAACCATTGGCCACAGGGATCTAAGAGGGACTTTTCTTCGTGCTGGGAGCTGCTTACTCAAAGGTCTCCTTGGTTACCTGCAGGTGGCGTGGCCAGAGGGTGCATCTCACAGAGAAGAAAGATGCTCGTTTCAGTCCCCAAAGCTGGGAGGGGTCGCTCTGACCCACAAGTCAAACAGACCTGGATCTGTGTAATTTTGCAGTAAGGTAGCTGGGGGTGAATGCAGGTCAGTGGCGTGGCCTTTCCAAAGCAGAGCTGCTGTCTTTTACCCAGCAGAGCCCACCCCACACATCCTTGTCTGGTGCCGGACACCCTCCTCTAGCAATTTGTTTGGCCACCACCACTCTGTGCATTTCCAGTCACTAGCTTTCTAGAGGCCTTTTACTGCTTTGCAAAAGCTGTTCCTGCTCCCAAAAATCTCATCTCAGCATCACTACCTCCCTCTTCCCTCTGTGCAGTCAAAGCAGGTGACAACCTCTCCCAGTAGCGGCAGCTCTTTCTAGACTTCCAAGTCCCCTTTTCTAAGCTGGTCATAACTTGCCAGCACCCTTTCCAGGGTGCAGGCACCTGGCAAAGGAGCCAGCAAGGAAACATCGGTCCCCCAGGACAGCTAGCCATATCCCTGTGGGATGCAGGGCTGGCACCCCTAGATGCTCTGCCTCCAGGTGTGGGAACAGGGGGCCAGGGTGCTGCCCACAGCAGTCACCCCACAAGCCCCCTCCCAGCAGCAACTGCTGCACCTACAGCCCCACAGCTCATCTGAGAAATTGGTGGGAAGGGACATCTCTCCTCCACCCCAAACTGGGCTGGAAGGAAAAAAGAAGGGGAGGGGAAAGAAAGAAAAAAAAAAAGGACCATTTCAATGTGCACTGGGATAAAAGCAATCAGCTTGCTAAGGAGCAGCAAAATTGGACTCTGCTCCACAGCATGTGTCCCTCAGGTCTGCTGGGGGGGACAGGGAAGGCAGGCACTCTCTGAGCAGGTATTTGGGCTCCATGACAACCATAATTTTGATAATCAGGGCAGGCACAGACTTGAAATGCTTTTTCACCTGCCAGGAGCACTAGGCTTTTGCAGGTCCCCATCAGGCAGAGTTGCCTGGGGGTGCTGCCTCGGCTGTGCCCCCCCTGCGCAGTGATGGAGCAGGATGAGGGCTGGCTGCAGCCACGGCATCCCAACAAGAAGCCACACAGCCCCAGTGCTGCGTCCCCCATCCAGCACAAGGCTGGAGACCATGTTTTTCAATGAAGGCCAGGATGAATCACCCAAGATCAAAAAAGCATCAGGTTATTTCTGCCTGAGCTGCAGATGTGTCTGTCAGCCCGGGCTTTGCTAACAACATGCCATTTTCCTGCCTCCCCCTCAGCACCTCCTTCAGCTCCTGTCTGACACTGCCCTGTGGCTCCATGCAGGGTCGGCAGAGGTGGCGGAGCAGATGCCAGCACCAGGAGCAGCAATGGAGATGGCATTTTTGTACCCCTTTCCAGCATCCCTGAGGAGGAGAGGTGCAGCTGCAAGGAGGGAGGCCTCGCATCCCCCAGCCCCATGCTCAGGGTATGGCTATGGCAGTATTTCCCTTAACCTGGAAAATCCCAGCCTGGGGAGGACAAGAGGCAGCCTGCAGCGGGTCCCAGTGCTTTAGCAGAGTGCTCTGTGGGCCCAAGGAGCAGCAAACAAACCGTGATGGAAACCCCTTGTTCTGGCTGAAAGCTGCTCCATGGCAAAGGCTGTGACATGCTCGGTGCGCAGGAAGGGCTCAGCGCTTGGCCAAAGCAGCCCTGCCTTCACCCAGCAATGCAGCCATGCCAGGGGACACCCAAAGGAGCATTTTACCAGCTGAAAATATCTCAGCCAACCTGTAACGAGCTTGCGATCACCTCAGCTACAGCAAGACCTTCTCTGGAGCAGGTTTAAATAGAGCACAGATCCAGGGCATCTTCCCAGGCATCAAGGAGTCACTTTATGGTCTCTATTTATTCCCGTCCAAACCTCCTCCTCCGCAAGTTATCAAAGATAGATAACTACATGGCACAGCACAGGGATGGCATCTCTTCCCCCCCTCTGGCTCAGAGCCATTTTGCATTTGCAAGTTGATTTTAAGGTGCCCGCTAGGTCTCCCAGGATCGATTGCCATGACTTTTATTAGCTCTCCCACCCAGCCCATGGCAGATATACATTCCTGCCTGCACATTGCTCTCAGCACCCGATTCATAAGCCTTTAAATGGAATGTAGAAGAGGCTTTCGGCTAGAAGGGAGAGCAGCTGCTTAAGCTCTGCAAAACCTTGTTTGCAAAGAACACTGGTCAAGGAAATAATGCCTCTGTGATGGGATCCCATTTGCCTCATAGTGACTCACTCCAAATGATTAAACCCTCCAGCCATAAAAAAAACCCACCACACAAAACCAGCTACTACAACACCCCAACAAAACACAAACATGGCAGCAAATAGAGATGTAGGCTAGAAAGAGGGAAATTCTTCATGGGGTCTGTAGTGAGAGTATCTTACACTGGTTGCTGGCACCTTTACTGGTTCACTGGGAGAAAAAAAGGGGCTGGGGCTAAGAGGGTGGCTGCTTCAGGGAGAAGAGCCCTCCCCACACACACAGCATCCTCTCACAAGGCACAGAAAGAGTTGCATAGGGCAGGTGGGAGAGGCAAGAAGGCTTTGGAGAGGGTCACACTGATTTGACAGTCACCCTGTCACCTGAAATGTCACAGCAGCCCCAGATACAGCATTTCAACTAAGTACGGACCCTGGTGCTGATGGTAAAGCGGGGAATCTCCCAGCAGAACTGGGCCCAGGGTGCTCGCAGAGGCCCTGTCTTGTCCCTACTCATCTGACAGCCAAGGGTGCTGCCAGTCCTCCAGACAGACCTGCCCATCCCACATGCCACGTTCAAGGTGTTTTCACACAACCACAGAGCCCAGCTGGGGCTCTCCTTGCATCTTCTCTGCGCAAGAGGTACCAGGCTCTGCTCCAGGTGCCGGGACAGGTTTTTACTCTAAGGCTCACTTCGCCAGCACTGATAAACATCAGGGCTGAACTTTTCCAGGCTTGTCCTGCATCCAAAGGATAAAATCAACTCAAGAAAGTGGGACACATGCAAACACTTTCATTTTTTCCAGCAGAAAGTTCGCGCTTCAGCTAGAAAGAGTCAAAACTCAAGGCACACCATGAGCTCTCAGGGATGCCAACGTAGCAACTTTAGCATGGACAAAAGTGGCCTGAGCCCCTAGGAGAAAAAAAAAAAAAGCCCCACAAGTGTGAGCAAACAGCCTGGAATATTCCTGCCTGATGAGAAGAAGAAATCTAGCAAACTCGGGTAGCTGGCAGGGTTGACCTCTGAGCACAGGCAGCAAACAGCACCTCAATTTGCAAGATGGCTGCCAGCAGTACTGCCACGCTAGAGAGCAGGGGATGCTCAAGCTCCACCAGGGAGAACAGTGGATCCATCCCTTTTAGAAGCTTGTAGTGTTTTGCTGCCAGCAAATTGGAGCTGGACACAAGGAGAGGTCCAGGGTGAGCTCCCAGCTCCTTGTATAACCTGCCTGACCATTCCCTTTATTCAGGGAGAAGGTACCACCATGGAGGCCAGGAAGACTGAAGCAGCCAGGAAATATGATTTCTGCTCTGGGATGGATCAAATATGTCGCACCAGCATAGGCAAGAGAAAAAAATGGGAAAAATGCCATGGCATGGGCTTTACAGAGGGCTCACCTGTGGTTCCAAGGGCTGTTGACATCACCTCATCCCTTCCAGCAGTGAGCAGAGGTCACGAAGGTGGGCAGGCAAGAGTTGCTGCCACAACATCCCAGCTCACCACATCCCAGGCCAGCTGATCACCCCTCTGAGATGAGATTGCCTTTGGCTAACGCTACTTTCCATAGCTTGCCCACCCCACCAGCGCTGCAACACATCTCCCTCAGCCCAAAATCACACCACCACCACCCACCTCCTCCTCCCTGCCCCCACCTGCACAACCCTCACCACCCCATCTTTGGCCACATTTGGACAGCATGGGGACCAGGGAAAAGATCCAACCTGTATCTGCCATCACCATAAAATGCATAATAACAACATACCCAGGGATGCTGGCAAACCCACCCGCTCCATGTGGCACAGGAGGGGCTAAACAAGAAACCACAGGGCCAGGTTGCATCAGCTTAATTAAGGCATGACATGTACAGTGATGGAGTGAAGCCAGAGGTGGGGACATGGGCACTAACAGGTTAAGTGGACACATGCAGGGTGGCAGGTCTGGATGACACCCACCCTGTGGGACCACAGCAAGACACCAAACTCACTCTGCAATTAGCTGAGACCTTGGGGACACCCAGGGGATGGAAGATTAGGGATGATAATTCACTTTAAGTGGAGGGATAGAGATGAGAGACTCTCAGCCTGATTTCCACACTCAGAAAGAAACTAGAATGAATAATTAAACATCCCACCTGCAAGCACTGAGGATAACCCCAAATCCACATCTCACAAGCGCAGCAGATCCAACCGGTCCAGTTCCTCTCTCTAGCAGGATGGCAGTCAGTGCATGAAAACCACCAGGCTGGCACAGCCTCACCCCAGGGAAAATCCCAGTGCTACCTGGTACAACATGCTCCCAAACTGGGGATCAGGCTCTGGGGTAATTGCATGGACCCCCCACTTCTGCCTTGACCTGCTGCCACCCCATTTCCAGGCCTGGAGGCAGCAGATTCCCCTTCCATCCTCTTAGCCCTTCCTAGACCCCCTCCCCAACCCTCAGCCCCTTTATAGCCCTGGCAAACACCCACAGCTGGGCTGGGCAGGGAGCACCTGGGTGCAGGGATGGGCTGGGTTAATCCTCTACTCGCCAGCCACCAGCCTAAAGCCGCCCTCACCAGCAGCTCTAGAGGACGGGGTCGGGGACAGTTGTGCATCCGTGAATTCAGCACACACATTTCAACTGCCCTGTCTCACCCCGTCGCATCAGTCCACTTTCCTGTGCCTCAGTGTCCCTCTGTGTCCCATTCCTGCGGTTCTAAGGAAATTCCTGGTTTCTCCTCTTTGAGGTGTTTCCCAGACAGGCAGGCATCTTCCTCCATCCCGGCTGCCCCGAGGGTGGTGTCAGGCTGTAGGAAAAGGCTGTCACGGGACTTGGGGTATGTACACCCTGCCTCCAGCATCTCTGGGACTGGTGGGAAGGCTCTGGGGCACAAACTCAGCCCACAAGAGGGTTTCCCTCCTGCTGGCCAAACACCTCTTAGATGGGGTTTCCCAGACAGGCTCAGTGGCTTCCCAGAAGCGTCTTGGCCTCTGGTCACTTCCCATGCCCCAAAGTCCCCAGAAGCCAGGCATTTCCAGTCACTCCACCAGGGAGACAGGATTAAACGCTGGAACTGGCTGGGATTTCCTCTCCTTGGCTGTGCCAGTCTTCTTTGGCAGCAGTGCTGAGCAGCAGCCTGGCACTGCCTACCTGGATTTGTCCCAGATCCCGTTTACCCCATGCTTTTCCCTGGCCCATGGCCTCTCTCCTTCTTGCCAACACTGTGGCAGTCCCCTGTGCTCTGCCCCAGCCTCTGATATCCCAAAAATCTTCCGTGCACAGGTGAGGGCCTGGAACCCCCAGATCTCCCGTCCGCTGCAGAAAGCGGCAGCTGTCAGTGGAAAGCAGGAATTTGGAGAGGATTTTGGCAGATTTGACATGGCCAAAACACAGCACCTAATTCACGCAGGACTGGTGTGAATCCCATCCCGCATGGCTGCAGTTAATGACAGGCTTTAAATAAACGAGCAAATGCTGGGCAAATGGGAGAGATTTTCCTCTGGCACCATGCGGCATTGCCTGAGATATGTCTTTTCCGACTCTCCCTCCACCCACCTCCTATCTCCATCTGGCAGGTTATTTCCATCCCACTCCCTTTTCCCACCAATAATGTGTCTGACACTACCCAAACCCAGGGAACAGCGAGGTGTGAACGGGAAAGAGCTTCTGGTGCGATGCCATGAGCTGCCATTCCAACGGCACCAGAAGCATCTTTTCAAACCCTCCCTTGCTTTATGTCTGCATTAATTTAGACGAATTATGTCCACTGTAAACTGATCAGAGCGGAGTTTCTTCATCCCCTCTCTGGGTTTGGACATGGTGCTGGGTGATGTTTTGAACTGGGTGAAATCCAATTGTCAGAGACGCGATTTGGGGCCACCCCAAGGTGCAAGGAACACCCTCCTTGCGGCTGTATTCCCTCTTTCCAGACACGGCCGGCCTCAAATTCACAGCACAGGCAGCTGGGCTGGGGGAGAGCGCTGGCAGCAGGACATGGTCCCCTCAAGAGAGGGGCTGCAAGCCCCCCGTCCAGCCCACGGAGGGACAGATACACGGATTTTCTCCCCGGGGTGTGTGGTGGCTGCACGGGGGTTCCTGACAGGCTGGCTTCCCAAAGCCACATGGAGGGGTGGCCGTCCTCGCTTGGCCTCCCAGGGCTGTGGCATGGCCCGGCGCCACGACGCCGCAATGATGGGCGTCCGCGACCGTGCCGTGGCCACGATTCGTGGCATTTTGGCTCCCTCTGGTGGAAACCCGTGGCAGATCCAGCATGTCCCACGGCCACGCGCCGCCACGGGCCACCATCAGCAGCCAGTTGGACCCGCTGGTGTGAGGCTCCCGGGCAGAGCAGGCATTAGCCTGCATCCCCGCTGCACCGCCGTGGTGGGCTGGGGGGGTCGCGCTGTGCCTGCTCCTGGCAGCCCCCAGGGACGGGGGCAGCAATGGCCATGTGGCCGTGCACGGGTGCAGCCGGTGATGGGGACGCCCTGGGGACACGCTGGCACGGTGACCCCTTAGGGAAAGGGGGGCCTGGAGCAGGTCTGGGCTTGTGGATGGAGGGATGTGGAGGGGGGGTGGTGGAAAATGGGGAAGAAGCGGTGTGAAATGGTGGGGGAGAAGGTTGGCTTGCGGGAAAAAGCCTCTCTCGGGCCTGCGGAGGGGCAGAATAGATCCCTCCCCCCCAGCACCATCACATCCTTCCATGTCTGGCCACTCGTGGTCATTTACTGTCCCCCCCCTTACCCAGGGAACTCGGGGGGATTCCTCACCAGATCAGCAGGAGCTTGTCCCCTTAGTGCAGTCACAGCTTGGGGGTGGCCAGAGCAGGTGGGGTGCG
>VZSF01000957.1:0-46926 GCA_013398295.1 Chionis minor | reverse complement strand
TCCCACTTAATTTGGTGTCGTCTCCAAATTGGGTATTACTTTCTGAATTACACTTAGAAAATCCTTTATTTCCTGCCAGAATCTAAACTACTCTTCTTTTATGCACACTTAATTAAAAAAAAAAAGCATTATGATGACGCTCACCCATTGCTAACTCATGCAGAAAGAAAGACCTCAGGTCTCTCAAATTCACTACAGAAGACCTGGTAGCATGGTGCAAATTCACTACAGAAGACCATGCTTCCTTGATGCTGGAAGGTGCTTGTTTGACATTTGGGCTTACAAATGAAACATCTTCAGTGTGCCCTTCCAGCTACACAAGCTCAAGTATTTGAAACAGCCCAATCAAGCAGCAGTTCTTGCATTCATGCATTCAAAATGAAAACACTTACTGCCTAGACCCTGAAGGTTCACAAATCCATGGGACCTGATGAAATCCATCTGTGGGTCCTGAGGGAACTGACAGATTAAGTTGCTAAGCTGCTTTCCATTATATTTGAAAAGTCGTGGCAGTCTGGTGAAGTTCCCACTGACTGGAAAAGGGGGAATGTAACCCTCCATTTCAAAAAGGGAGAAAAGGAAGACTCATTGAACCACAGACCAGTCAGTCTCACCTCTGCCTGGCAAGATCATGGAGCAGATCCGCCTGGAAACTCTGTTAAGACACATGGTAAATATGGAGGTGATTGGTGGCAGCCAACATGGCTTCACCAAGGGCAAGTCATGCCTGACAAATTCGGTGGCCTTCTATGATAGGGTTACAGCATTGGTAGATAAGGTGAGAGCAACTGACATCATCTACCTGGACTTACACAAAGCATTTGACACTGTTCCACATGACATCCTGGTCTCTAAATTGGAGACATGGATTTGATTGATGGACCACTCAGTGGATAAGGAATCGGCTGGATGTCTACACTCAAAGAGTTGTGGTCAACAGCTCGATGTCCAAGTGGAAACCAGTGACGAGTGCCATTCTTCAGGGGTCAGTACTAGAAGTGGTTACAGATGTTCAACATCTTTGTCATCAAAATGAATGCTGGAATTCAGAACACCCTCAGCAAGTTTGCAAACTACGCTAAGATGTGTGGTGAGGTCAACATGCTTGAGGGGAGGAACGACATCTAGAGGGACCTGGACGGGCTTGAGAGGTGGGCTCATGCCAACCTCAGGAAGTTCAACAAGGCCAAGTGCAAGGTTCTGTATGTGGGTGTGCCAATCCCAAGCACAAATACAGGCTGGGTGGAGAATGGATTGAGAGCAGACCTCAGGAGAAGGACTTGGGGGTGTTGGTGGATGAGAAGCTCAACATGATCCGGCAATGTGCACTTGCAGCCCAGAAGGCCAACTGCATCCTAGGCTGCATCAAAAGAAGCGTGGCCAGCACGTCGAGGGAGGTGATTCTGCCCCTCTATTCTGCTCTCATGAGACTCCACCTGGAGCACTGTGTCCAGCTTTGGAGTCCTTAGCACAAGAATGATGTGGACCTGTTGGAGCAGGTCCAGACGAGGGCCACTAACATGATCAGAGGTCTGGAGCATCTCTGCTATGAAGACAGGCTGAGAGAGCTGGGGTTGTGCAGCCTAAAGAAAAGAAGGATCCTTATAACCCTCCAGAGGGAAGGAGACCTTCTCCTCCAGAAGGAGACCTTCCAAAAACTGTAGGGGCCCTACAAGAATGCTGGAGAGGGACTTTTTATGAGGGCATGTAGTGATAAGATAAGGGGTAATGGCTTCAAACTGGAAGAAGGTAGATTTAGATTGGATATCAGAAATTTTCACTATTTCACATTTTTGCAGTTAAAAACTGGCAGCTTCCATAATTTTTAATCAGTTCAAAAATACAATTTCAGTATGAAAAAAGAACCTATGTAATTAGTAACCAGTAGATCAAAATATTGAAAAGCTCAACCTTAAACTATTACCAAAGCTTTAACAGAAAAGGCCAAATGGATTCTGTTTTTTCAATGAAAGCTAACAGAGTAAGAACAGTGTCTTAAATAAGGATGAGGAAAGCATCTGATATGACAGGTATTAAAGTATCCTTTGAAAATGCATTTTTGTTAGCAATCACAGAATAGTGATTTTTTGTCTCTGTCTTGAGTATGTTCTGCCTTAGTTTCCTAACCACACAAACGTGAAAGCAGCTATCTCCAGGACAAAGTTGTTTTGAAAACTGTAACAGAAGTAGTTTCCAGTTTACTTCCCAAGACAGCAGTGGTATCTAAATTACAGAGAATGTGCTACTTCATAGGATTTCAATGTTTTTGAATTTCATCTTACTTTCTATTCTTTATTTAATGACCAATTCGTTTTGAGACTGATGCAGGATATGCAACAAGATCTCAACAGATTCAGAGAGTGATAGATAGCTAGCGCCGTACAGTGGACAGCTGGTCATACAGGGTCTTGATTTATGTCAAGCATTTACATAAATCTTTCTCTTATGTATTTCATCACTGTAAAATCTCCAACTGTGAGCACTATATATGTGCAACAGAAGCACTTATGGATTGGCTTCCATCCACTCCCCCCTCACTTACTAACATAAAAGCTATATTCTTATGCTATTCCTATTTATGTTATGGTAGAACAAGAAAAATAGATAAAAGAAACAACTTCTACACAGAGAAGTCCATTACATGAGTAACTCTAAGGAGCCTGGTTTTTGTGTTTGTCATACATTCTGTAACCCAATAATAAATAAATAAATATATGCAAAAAACCTGGTGGGTTTGTTCTGTTTTGGGCGGTGTTAATTTTCTACTGAGAAAAAGCCAGCCTCTGAGAAACAGCTTTGTGGAGAGGACTGGGAAGGTTGTGCTTCACTGCAGCAGTGCCAACACAGGTAACGGCACCATGAGGAGTACAGATCTGGTCCAGGTTCCTTGGGCTTTGATTCAGCACATGAACCATGATGACTGACCAAATGGCAGTCTGGATCCTGGAATCTGACTGAGCAGTATCCTTGCAGAGGGTGGGGAATATAGGAGAAGCCACGAAAAAACAGCTCTGAAAGCTAGCCAAGTCTGGTTTTTACATGACAGCCATTGGATTTCACCCTCCAACCAGAAAGCTCTTTTGCTTTGAGAGCATAGACTTCCATTACGTTTCTGAACACTACCACCTCAAAAATAAAGACCACTTACAATTTAAGTTTGCCTTGTCTGTCTCATAACATGAATACAAAGCAAAGACTAGGACAGAAGGATTACTGGGTACAAAACTGCTGTCCTTTCTCTCTCAGGGACATTTTACTTGAAAATAGCTATGTTAAAGTACTAATGTCAAAGTTCCTGTGCTCATAGCTTCTTTTTGTAACAACATCAGGACTTTGAATTCGTTCAATTTGAAAATACAAAGCAACTACTAGACTAAATGGAAGTTGTGTAATCAGCCTGAAAGGCATTTAAAGTTACATATTTCACAATGTTTTTTAAAAAGCACATAAAACCTCTACTTTGTTTTAGAACAGCTTCTTCCAACTTCGTTACTCATTTCCAAGCTGAAACATGCCTCTGCTCCCAAGTGAAAAATGGGTATGTAGTTTGATTCTTTACTAAAATTCTGTACCCTTTGTAAGAAAACATTAATTTCAGAGCTGTGTCTTAATAGAGCACTAAAATAATGTTCTTCCATTCAGACTATTGCCACTTTATATTTTTTTCTAGATAATTGCTTTTCCATGTATTTTCAAAATGCCAGCACTTGGTAGTTAGGCTAAGTTAGGCTTCAAACGCTTTTTAGTTTTTCATACGAGATAATGCACACCTGACAGTCACTTAATCCTCTACAAAAACTTGATCTGAGAGGAAATTTAAAGCAGATCAAGCAGCTTTCTGGGTAGGCAGCAATACTTTCTACATTACTGCTAAAACTATGCTCTTCCAGCTTATATAGAAGTTATTTTTTTTGCTTTTGTAGTTTTTAACTGACACATGTACAAAAATGATGCTTCCACTTCTAGCGGAAGAAGTGTAATTAAAAGCAGTGATTAGCCAACTGATTCCTGGATACAGAAAAACAACCCACTCCATAGCAAAAGCACTTCAGACAAATTCAGTTCTCCAGCACATTTTGAAACATGTTTATTAGTACTTGTTGGAGGGGAACTGAAGTCTAAAAAAACCCACCAAAAATCCGTACCATTTATCCATAGACACCTACTCAGATCTTTAAGCATGCTCTAATGCACGCATTACTATAGCCACTATGCTGGCAACAAGATAACATTTGAACTGACTCAAATCAATACCAGGTTATAGTTTGGCAAGAAGAATTTTATTTCGGTGTCCTCAGTGTCAGCCTCACTTCATGAACATACACAAATAGGTTCCACTGCACTGCAATATTAAGAGCAGATTTCGTCTGCCTGTAAAGATAGACAGGTACACTTGTCCTCTTCTCCCCCATCACTCACAAGCTCCGGTGACTCCCTGCTTCCTCCACAGGATCTTAACATCTACAACTTCAATTGCAAAAAGAGTTTATTTAAAAGAAATGTTTCAGTTTCTAAACTGCCTGTATCAAAGACATCTACATTTCCTCTTCTTGAAAATGTTCATATAATCTTTAAAATTTTAGATTGAATTCAAATTTGAAGTATGTTGCAAAGCTTAACAGAAAGACCTTGAATCGAATTTCTATAAGCCTAACATCAGTAGCAATGACAAATTTAAAAACCACGCAAAGCATCCTTAAAAGAAATGTACTAAAATGCATGCTATATATTTGTCACTATTAGAGAAGTATATATTTAAAGTTCTGTTCAGTTCTGGTAAACCCAAGTTAAACACTAAAAAAACAAAGAAGGGACCCAAGAAGCAGCAAAATAACTCGCAGCCTGGAACAATGACCATATTAGGAAATCTTGACAGAATTGGGTTTGGCTCTACATTAAAGAAAGGAAACCAAAGGATATAATGGCAGGAATATGCAAAATAATGACTGGCACAGAGTTATTTTTCCTAACACCTCGCTTCCTCTCATACCCCCAAAAAAAGTACAACTGGCCAATGAAATTGGCAGAAGAAATTTAAAATTAAATATATAACATGTAATTAGCTTGTAAACTGGAAGTGACGATTGTAATAAAGACTGCAAAAAAGGTGCTATACTTAGGTAGGAATTAACAAGAACACCCACAGCCTCACTGTGAAGGATTAAAGTGTGCATGGAATACAATCAACCTTTCAAAGTTCACACCAGACCAACTGATATGGTCTAGGAAAAATAATCTTATTGGCTGGATGTTCCATAGTAACCCACTGCATGACCTTTTTTGTGCAGTTGTTTTTTGTTTTCTTAATTAATCTTAACCTGTTATGTCTATTGCTGATTGCTTTTACACGCAACATGTCAGATTAAATGGACCATTTCCATTCCTGGCCTTCAATTCAAATCTTCAAAATGTGGAATTTTTAGCTTATTCTTAATGATAATCGTCACTGGGATTCTTTCAATAAGTCTATTTTATTTATCTTTTGTGCAAGCACAAAAACAGATATTTTATTTTTAGCTCTGGTAAATAAAAAAAATCAACTTTCAGAACATTCCATTCCTCCTGCAATTAAATGATGAAAACAGAACCAAAATGTAACTCTCAGATCATGTGTTATTGCAGTACCACTTTATTACTTTAAGAATGAGATTTCAAAAGCTTAGTGACCTTTTCCATGCTGAAATCCCTGAACGGTTTGAGAACTTGGATAGCCTCCTGTCATCCTACCATAAGTACATTAAAATCTCGAACTCTTTACAGACACTGCACGATTTTCCTTCATCTCTTGTTTATGTACTTGAAAGAGTAAGAAACATTTTTGGTTCAAAACAGTAGTCCTATCAAGAGTTCCAATATTTCAATCAAACCACATTTTCCTAGGGAAATAAGAAGCCTTGCTTCTGGAAATTAAAACAAGAGGAAGAAATTAAACAGCCTATGTATCCTTGAATTCAGATAAAGCCTGAAGCTTTCAAATCATGAAGCATTACACTCTTTACAAATAAAGAGCCCAACTTTAACTGTCCATAATTCATAATCCATAACTTATAAACAAATTTTTAAACTATGTCATTTCAACAAATGTCAGAAATGTACTTAAAAACCCACTTGTGTCAAGGTTTGAAGGTCTTAAAAATGGAGAGTTGTATTCCTTTTTTCATTTTTTAGATATCTGAATTTATTTTTAGGCTTTTAAGGGAAGCTTTATTTGAAATAAATTATAAAGGATCTGCCATGCAGAATCTAAAAGGATCTATAGAGCATGTACAATGGATATTGTATACTTGTATACATACTGTTGATCTTCATTCACATTTATCCTGCAGCATAATGTTAAAATAAGTGATAACTGAAGAGATTTGGAAAAAAATTATAAAATCAAATTATAAAAATCAAGAGTTTCAAAATGTTGTCTATCACTTTCTAACAGTGTCTAGTAATAAAGTAAAAGAAACTTCAAGTCGTTACAGTTTAAGGTATTTCAAATTCTCACATTTAGTAAGTAAAATAGAAAATGCTTTCTGTTTAATATACCTTGATTAAACTATTTTACAATATGTAAATAAATACAATATAAGTAGCTTTACTATTTCAGTTAAAATGTTACTACTTTATTAATAAGAGGCCTCATGATTACACAATCCACAATTACTAAAAATGATGATGCCCAGTTAGATCACAAATACAAAACCTAAAGAAAAACGAAAACACAAAAAAAAGGAGAATCAACTCTTACCCATTCTTGAAATATAAAACGTGTGCTCTTTGAAGTCCTGTTTCCAGGAAAAAACCAAGTTCTTGTTCATGTGCAGTGGGCCCTGGCTTAGGGCTTCTGTTTTGTAAATTGGCATTAATTACCTAAGAGAACAAAAGAAAAAGGATGAAAATGTATTTAGAAAAAAAATAAAACTCAAGTTTTGTGGACATTTACACAGAAGCTAATTCTTAATGTTGGAGAAACTTTTTTCATTCTAGGTGGTGGCTAGTAGAATATTTCTATCCGTACCTCCATCCCCACCTGAATAAAAATTTTTGCTCTTGGCTATGCCCTTAAATTCATCACCAAGCAGAAATGCCACTAAGAAAAATTTTGTAACACTTTTTCAGAAAATTTTGTAAAGGGTATACAAAAAAAGAAGCATGAGAAAGTGTATTTGCAACCTTATTCAGTAGCAGGAGCTGATGGTATTCAAAATCTGAAGCCCTGCAAGGTTAGAAAAGACTGCTGCAGAAAGCAGTAAGAAGATCTGAAGTGATCTCCAGAGTGATGCAGCAAAGCGCTAACTCGAAGTACTGGAACAGGCTGCCCAGAGATGTTGTGGAGTCTCCTCCTCTGGAGATACTCAAAACCTGCTTGGATGTGATGCTGTGCAACCTGCTGTAGGTGGACCTGCTTTGGCAAGGGGGTTGGACTAGATGATCTCCAGAGGTCCCTTCCAACTCCTGCCATTCTGTGATTCTGTGATTTCCAAAACACTATTTAGAAACAACTTAATTTATATGACATCAACATTAAAAACACTCAAAATGGAGAGTTACCAGCTTTCATTTGCTTTCATATTCACCACAGTCTACCAGCCACTAAAAGACAATAAAAAAACCCAAAGCAAAAAGACCCTCAGAAAATAAAATACGTGTTTTTTAAAAAGTGTGAATTACTTTTCTTTCCCCTTTCTTTTGTGTGACCCTAACTGTAGCTAATAACCCCTTCAAAGACAACTGTTAATGATAAGCCTGAGGCTTGTAAGCAATAGGTCTGTGAAAAGAGGATCAGATTGATATTGCTAGCTTCCTTCATTCTTAAGAGTATTCACAAGCCAAAAATAAAGCCCCAAGTGTACTGTATATTTTGTCCAAACATAACTCAAAATATAAATGAAATGCAATAATGTGTAACTTCTAGAAACAGAGTACCACAAATTTTCTTTTCTAAAAAAAAAAAAAAAAAGAAAAAAAGAAAGTATTTGTAACAGTTGAAGGGTTTCTGCTAAGTCGTAAAAAAACCCAGAAAGCAAGGTTAATGGTGGAAATGAGGACAAGAGGAGTAAAGAAAAGAGCCTATGTATCCCTTTAAATTCCTATCAAGCCTGAAGCTTTTAAATCATGAAGCATTATGCTCTTTACAAATACAGAGCCTAACTTCAACTTTCCTTAATTCATAATCCATACTTTATAAAACAGGGGGGAGCGGGAGAAAACAGTAACTTGCCTAATATTCTGCAGAGCTGTTAGTAGGTTGTATTTTGTCTAACATAAAGAAGCTCAGCTGTATCAGTTTCATTAATAAAAACCAGGTCTCCTACATATCTAGTACCTGGGATTTTAACAGCAACTGCAGCTTCATACACACGGTGAGTAATATATTCATGAGATAAAATGACAAATGGGTTATCAAGTCTGAGAATATTGTCCTAATCCAATTTATAGAGACATTAAGATTTATCTGCAGTTCATTTATGTGTTAAAATCGTATGTTTATCTGACTATCTGATGATTTTTTCATTGTCTCAAGATTGTACCTATTAGTTGAAGCAAACACACTTTCAGTTACTATTCTGGACACCTCACTGATATGGCAAGTGTCTTACTGACGAGTACAACTTTATTTCAGAATTTTAACTTCAAGTAGTTTTATGAAGAGGATTTAAAATCAGTCAAGTTATTGGCGCCAAATAAACATCACAAAATCAATTTGCAGTCTTCATAGCTTCATTTTGAATTTAATTCTTTTTAAGAATTATTTGAAAAACTAGTTAGTACATACATGAAATGTACATACTCCGATGCGTGTTTGAAAGACACCATAATCCCATGGTCATAAATGAACTATCATAGTGTAACAAGAGGCCAAAGATCAGCATCTTGAATACACATAGTGGTTCAGAGAAGGTCTGTCCCTTTTAGACTCCCAGCACTATTTTCTAGGAGGTCAGAATGAGAGAACAGTGACAAGGACAGCCACCAGACATCCAGTAAGGCACACTAATTTATTGTCCAATTGTAAGCGTGCACTGAAGTCCTAAGAAAAGAACTATTAGACATCTTTCAATTGAGTTCCCAAAGCATTGGTAACACCACATCAATGAAAGATGAGCCCCACAATTCTTCAATAAAGCAAATAATCTCAGCTTACCCTTTCTATCTCCTGAAGGTACAAAAGAGCAATATCCCCAGCCTTCTCGTAGCATGTAACAATTTCTTGTTCACGGTCCACATTGAGGTTGCTAGCCGAAGAAGAAATTGGCAACTTCTCAAGACAGAG
This sequence comes from Chionis minor, assembly GCA_013398295.1. Lineage (NCBI taxonomy): Eukaryota > Metazoa > Chordata > Aves > Charadriiformes > Chionidae > Chionis > Chionis minor. The sequence continues at coordinate 37,664 of VZSF01000957.1, read as the reverse complement.
ACCTCGGGGAAAAATAAAAAAATATTCAAATGAAGCATAAAACCTAATGTCATATAATACTATACCTAAAAAATAGACCAGGCTAAGCCCCTTTGGTCAGGAGAAGAAAGAAAGGGGGGAAAAAAATTACCCAAAACTTATGAAGGTATATATCTCTGATACAGAGAACGACAAATATATAAAAGAAACAACAGTGACTACTCCTTAGTAATTACAAAACCAGAAGTAGCGTTTTTTTAAAGTAATTTTGATTAAAAAGACATTACGATAGTCTACCACAAAAGTACCTAGTGTCTTTTTATACCAGTTTAATAAATACTTCACTTTTCCAGAGTTATCATAGAAACCAAGGCAGGGTGAAGAAAGGTACTCAAGGTAATACTAAACTTAGAAACTGTGCAAGGCAGAAGCACATATAAAAATGAATACACTTTCGAAAAAATACAGGGTTCAGAAATATAATTTTTGTATTTTAATTTAGTAAGAGGTAGCATGCTCTCATCAAGGCACAGCAGTTTTTTCCTCTCAGGATTCATCCAACAAATACACTATCTTGTGCTTTGAAGGGGAAAAAAAAGGTCTGCTTATCTAAAATAAAAACCCAACAATTCTTACTAATCAATGCTATCTCCTACACAAGCCACTTTATTACAGTTATTTTCAAGGTAATTAGAGAAAACAGCTGGAAAGGACCTCGAGAATACAAACCTGACCACAGAATCAACCAACCCCAGACACTGTCTAACCAGTTCTTAAAAGCCCGCAATGACATGGATGCCCTGGCCTTCCTATGGAAATGATTATAGAACTCAACTATTCTCACAGTTAGTACTTTTTCCTAATGTCTAGATCTCCCTCCCTAGATTAATCACTCCTAATCTTTTTCACAGAGAGATTATGCCTCTATTTACAAAAGATTTTTTCAATGTTTATCTAGAGACAGAAACATGCTTGCAACAAAGACTGTCAATTCTCACTTATTTCTCTTTTCATGCGTCCTTGACAGCTAATCATTTGTATTTCCTCTGGACAGTCTCCAACTGGTTGCCTCTATCTTGCCTCACTCTGCCAAAACTGGATACACTGCTCCGCTTGAGCCTCAATAGCACTGAGCAGAGAAGATGAAAGACTTCTTGGTTTTGATATAAGATACTTTTTTTATTAAAAAACCCCCACAAACAGCCAACAAACAAATCAGTGGAACTTTAATGCCTTCCCTTACATATTAGTAACACATTCTCTTCAGTTTATGATCTGCAACAGATCACCAGATCATATTCTGCAAGCCAACTGCCCCATCAGTTATCCCATCTTGTATTTATTTGAATAACGATTTGTATTTGAAGTGTAGCGCTTTCCACATGTTCTTAAAAGATTTATTTCAGGTCATTCCTCCAGCTTGTCAGCAGTAAATGCTGATCATCAGATGCCTTCAACTGCTCCCCCATTAATATAATTTAAATGACCGTATTCTCAATTCATCATCCAAGGTTTTGAGAATCCAATGGTGGAGAAACTAAAAACAAAAACAATGATAAAACACAGTTATATATTGGGCAGATGTCTGCTGAATGCCAGGTAGTACGAAACCCCTGTTTGGAGAATAGTTTATCAAAGGATTTTTGTCTATCAATACTGTAAGGTGGGGACAGTATGTTTCACTGGAATTACAATAGTGTTCTTACTAAAACAAATTGGGAGGACACAGTTATTGAATCTGGAGTTTATTTATTGATAAACTCAAAACTATGCAGTAATTGTGACCTTCAGATTCTTTTATAACATCTATTAAGTTTAGTATCTCCTTGTAGAAGTATAACTCATCTGTATAAAAAGCCATCAAGCCATATTTCGGGTTTGAGAGGATGCCTTAAGTCTGTATCAGAGTTTGTTGGCCACCTTTGCCCTCCAATCCACCTTTTTAATCAGTACAAACAACATATATCCTACAGCTCTATTTGCTAGCGATACACCTAGTTAAGACAAAATGCTGACTCCAGTACTAACTGCTCTACTAAAGAAAAAATAAAATTCAATATACTTTTCAAAAACCTACCCATTCTTCAAGCGCAAACACACAAGTAGTCTGTCTCTTAAAAACCCACCAAACCTGAGTACAAGGCACTGGACCTTTCTGACGTTACTGTTTTCATTTAACATATCTCTAAAAATTAACTATATTTGAGAATAGTCTGGAGTAGCCTACACAAATCTGCTTGCTTTCAATTTTTCAATCAAATAGCAAGTATTTTTTTGCTAACTGTAAGCCATACACCCAAACGCAGCAACATTAAGCCACAAAAAAGGCCAGTTATCCTGCTACTGCAGTAGGCTTGAACAGACCCTCTAACAAGAAAATCCAAACCTAAGGTTGATGCTGGACAGAATGTTTGCAGTGTCCTACACAAACACCTTCAAACTCAGACTTAGAGGCTGATCATTAAATACTATAAATGATCTGCAATAAAAATGTCCAATGACTGACATTCTCCAACTCTGGAAATGTTCAAAACCTGCCTGGATGCCATCCTGTGCAGCCTGCTGTAGGTGGACCCGTGCTGGCAGGGTGGTTGGACCCGTGCTGGCAGGAGGGTTGGACCAGATGGTCTCCAGAGGTCCCTTCCAGCCCCTAACATTCTGTGACTGAAAGCACCAGGTAGTTGGTAAGCGGATCACTCTCCCCACCCCTTCTCTCCCATGACGAGAACAGCCAGTGCCCCACAGTAATCCTCCACTACACGAAACATATTACTCAACTGGTTATTTGTAGATTTGACTTGGATTTATTATTTCTATTTTTATACTTTATGGCCACAACTATAATCTTTTTAATCTGAAAAACTCAATGTACGAACATTCTCTCACTTTATTTGAGAAATTTCTTGAAGATATGAAAGCACCTCAATGCTCTGCCAGGAACTTTATGTAATGCAGAAGGGAAGTACAAAATTCCAAGTGTCCTTTGATGAAGTATAATATTATTTCTCAGAGTAACTTTATTATGCAATTAGTATTCACTGTATTTTTCCTGGTATGTTTATTACAAACCAGGAAAGTATGTATATTTTAAGCATGCAATGCTTTGGAGCAGGAAGTTCATTTGGAGAACTGTTCTGAAATGACCCCTTAAGAGGATTGTTTGGACACTTTATTTCTTTTGAGGGCACAAGGAATAACTACAATTCGAACATATCAACTAGAATAAAAACCCTGAATAAATTATGATTTCTGTAACAGGTCACTCCAGACTACTCATTTAGGGTTTTTTTCTTAAAATGATGAAATTTAAGAAATAATGTATTAAAGTACATAAAAGTATTATTTAATTTTAAACAGATATAAATAGGAACATAGCAATAACAACCACACAATATACTGCCTATTTCTTCCTAAGAGTACTGAGAGATGATAAAAAGTTAATTAAAATAGGGATTATTATATTAGGCCCTCAAAAAAAGAACAAGCAAGTGGTACCATGCAGAACTGAGAAACACACAAGTTTCAAAGAAACACATACTGTCCTAAATTATCTGCTGAAGACTTTTGCATACATTCAGGCAAGTCAGTTCTCCCCTTTGTGCTTGTTCCCACATCCGCCAGGCAGGAATCTCTGCTATTCTCCCTCAAAAGGATAGGAATTTCTTTAACTGTTTATAAACTTCTTTTAGATATTCAGAAAAGAGATACACGTTACTGCTACAAAATATTATTGCCTTTGTTGTAAAGGTCATAGCTATTGGTTTATTTAACTTCTATTGTTAATTTTGTTTTATTCTGCATTCAAGAATATCAGTCAATCGGTATCACAAGTTGACTTTGATATTCATGGCTTTTAAGTTTAAGCCCTTCCAGTCAAAATCACCTTCAAGTAAAAGCTTCCAACAAACTGGGTCAGTTTTATTTTGAGAAGACACTTATCTCATACATATCTAGTCCTGATATCAAGCAAGATGACTCCTGAGGGAAAAGAAAGTGAGAAGCAGTGAAATGAATACGAGTCTGTACTAGTTAAGCTTACATGTTTTGCAAAGTAACTGAAATTGCTTGTCAAAAGAGCAGAACAGCAAGAAAAACAGTGTTTGGACAAGAAAAGAGTATTCCTGATATGGATGATAGCTTGCAAAGTTGTTTTTTTTTAAATCTTCAAAAACTTTCTATCCATATTTTGCAATAGACTCAGAAACCAAACAGTAGATAGTTTTGTCACTTATTCCAAGTGGGATTCTTGTGTCTATGGTCTCAAATCAGCGGTCAAGGTTATGCCAAGTAAACTATTTAATTTTTTACAAATACAGGAGAAAACTCACCCTACCAACACATATGTACACACTGATCACAACCCAAAAAAGAATAAGAACAAGTAACAAACTAGTAATTTTTAAGAAGTCTCGATACATTTATATTTGCTTATTCTTAGATAACCAACCATTTTAATGTTAAGGACAGTGACAGCAATTACTTTTCATTTACAAACCACTTTAGACAAAAAGGAAAACCCCAAGACTTGCAAGTTCTCTAGGAAAACTGATTAAATAACAGTCTCATTTCGTTATACAGAGTAAACCAAAAGGTACTCTAAGGTCAAAAGGGATTCCACAGCACAGTTCCAATCTTTACCAAGTACTCCTACCACTCAGACCACTACCAAGATAATTAAAAAAAACCCCACCAACCCCAAAAACCAACCAAACCAAAACCACAAAGCTGAGAAAAGCCTATCACATTCACTGCATTGTATATCTGCGGATTTTCCATGACGCCAGCCTTGTCTGTACAGGAATTACAGACCACAAGTAATAGTGGACCCTATGGTTTATTTACTTTTTTCAGCAGACAAATCAAAGGACAGAGGAAAAACAGTGAAAGACTATTCTATACCTAAGTAAATAAACATTCGTTTGCAAGAGAGAAAGAGTCTCATCAATAGATAAAAGATTTCTGGGTTTGCTTCCCATTTTCCTTAAATGGACACATAAACTCCAAGTGTGTTTGAGTATACAGTACTTGCTCTTCCCTATATGATGTGTAAAGCACTACGAAGTGTTCCAAATACTGTAAACAGAAAAAAAAACCCCACACCTTTCCTCTCCTTTTAAAGAAACTTCATATTTAGAACAAACAATTATATAGACTACGGCAAACATTTATCAGTAATTTTAAAAGAGGAACTGAAACAGTCCAAGTTACTTCTACCAAGGAACTCGCACGGTTTATTTCTGAGCTTAGAACAAACACTGCTAGTCTCGCTGAAGGGACAGACTTATTTCTAGAAGTCCTCAATCAAAGATTGTGACTTGCTTGCAGAGTTATTTTAGAAAGCAAAGCATGAACTTTTTTCCTCTTTAATTCCCCACTGGTATTTGTAATGTAGTTATTACAAAGGAAAGGAGGAAAGGTAAGAATTGAGAACAGGGAAATATATTTATAATAAACTACCTCTTAATTTCACAGTTATTGCAGACACACTGTCTTAGTAGGAATTGCCTATTTCTTTAGACAATCTAAGGAAACACAAACAATTAATTTCCCTGATTTTTCAAGTACCTTGTATTGCCGATCCCCCCCATGCCAAGAAGGGAAATTTTTTTCCCCAACAGGGAAAAAAAGTCTCCAATAACTGTCAGGATGCAGAATCTCCTCTATGGCTAGTTTCATACCCAGCTGGCTTCCCAGAAAAGGGATCAGAAAGGTCAATACTCCACTGCTCTCAGCATACCTGAATTTAAGGGAAGCTGCTCTTACTACACACTCTTTTAAACACAGACTACTTACAGAGAATTAAATTCCATTCTAGATGACACCCAGAGCAACATAAGCACAACCCTCCAGAGCTGAAGACAGCATTTTATCACGTATGCTCGTACTGCAACGTCATTTCATTAGTACAGCTTTTCTAATGCCATAGTTATGCTAGAGCTTCTAAGTGTCTTGAAGTTTCTCAAAGTTTCTCAAAAGGGAAAAGTAAAAAAAACAGGCACACTCATCTCTCTTCTGAAGTGAACACCTCCTTATTAATCTAAGCAGTCAATAAAACCGTAACAATGTGTTGGGATTTCTTGTAATATCATCCAAGATAACTTGTGAAATGATTGGTCACATTTTTCCATGACATTCAAATCTTTGTATTTTCTTCAGAGTACAAAATAGACTTTCATAATATTTTTAAACAGAAAAGATCAGTACTTTCACATATAGACTTGTTCCTTAAGAACCACATGCCAGCTAATTCTTGCTTTACAGTATGGCCCTTTAACAGACAAGCACCTTCTAAAGGGACGGAGTAAGTTCAAACTAGAGATGAAAGCTGGGAAAAGGACTGGTAATTGTTGCAGATCCCGGAGTGAGTGAATCTGTCTCTGATGAACCCTTCCCAAAGCAGAAGAGCTGCACACCAGTATACGGAGTGGTCATCAAGGAAGATGTTCGCTCAGGAGAAAGGAGATTACTGTTTTGCTCAGTTTAAATTGTCACAATTGCTCCTACAGGCATCTCCGAGGAAAAAACACCAGGGTTCACTGTGACACCAGTTCTTCCTACTACATGAGAAAAAGAGGCCGGAATCCCTAACTTTTAATTTTAGCCCAATGCTTTCTCCCTCTCCTTACTCTGCCAGAGGCGAGATTCTCTAGAAATTCTAAAGATTTGGAAGGAACTAAAACCAAGAAAAAACACACCACCAAAACACTCAAGTCCTAAAGAAGTCTATTTTAATAAGAACCATATTATTTTCATTCTGTGTCTGGATTTCAGATACCGGAGCTAAAAGCAGCACTGAGGAAAGCAGGACAAACTCCCGGGTTCTGCCCCTCCAGTCCCTGCTCCAGTAGGGCAGAAGTCATAAAAATAGACTGGGGAAAGATGTGCTTTAACAAAGTTTGAAGTACCGATGGCACAGGCTTCCTAGACACGGTCTGCAAACCACTTGCTGACAGGCTGCAACGTTTGCACAGCAACATAGGAGGAGGGAACTGAAGTCGAGTTCTTGACCCGTTGCCTAATGAGGCTAGAGATCCCTGGCATAATTACTAAAACAGCTTTCATTTAGCATTCTTCCATGAAGAGCTGCTCGGTGTCTGCTGACACAGGCCAGCAGTGCACAAGATCCCATTACAAGAGTATATGATTAAAGTTAAGTGCAGCATCTTTTGTTAACTGCAAAGTAGCAATTCACATGCACCTGACCCTTCACTGAACCTAATGAGTATTTCCATGTCTCTGTAAATAGAACTAATTAATAGCCAATCATTTAACTTGGTAAATGCAACATTAAATTTAAATATGGGTCAGCAGCATTAAAGACAGTCTCACCTCACTCAACATATATCATCTAAATATAAACACAGTTATTTGAACAGGCAATATGAGACACAAACCAGCCTGCAGCAATAAGGCTACAATCCTGTAATGTCACAGTCTAACTTACAGACGGCATCCCCTCACATACTTAACAAGAATTTGTTACTGTAATACAACACAGCCATCTTGACAGATACCTGGAGTAGCCTACTAATCTATACACTGTAGTAAATATAAACACAATTTCTTTACTAAAATCAAGTTTGCGAAGAAATGTCAGGCCTGTAAATTGCTATGTTCACCTATAGAAACATTCCCTAACTTGTAATGCCAAGTATTACAAATTTATTTTTCAATTCTGTCTTTTGACTTATGCAGCAGTGTCAGAATCACATTACCTAAGATTTCAATAAGCTTATTTCCTAGTTAAATATATACTCATTATTTCAGTTACTGACAAGTTGCACCTCCCTAAATTAACACCTCGATATCCCACTGTGCATGCATCTTAGCTCTGCTTCCATAAGCAAACAAAAATTGCTTAGAAACATAGGAGATATTGCCATGCACAGTATTTGAATAATGCCTATGTGCACTTTCCGGTATATTACCTCATCCATATACTGCTGAAAACTTGCAGAAACTTAATTGTCCCGTTCCCAGAGGCCATATCCTTAGGAGAGTATTAGCTTCAGCCATTATTAAAACAGATTCTAAATATATGCCTCTGTATTGTAAAAGCATATACAGATTTTTTTCTGGTTGATCTTGTAAAAGAAGGCACTAGGAAAAGCCGGAACTAGCTACACAAGCCTAACATAAAAAAGGAAAATGGCCGCACTCAAAGGGTTGTGGTTAATGGGTCAATGTCCACGTGGCGGCCAGTGACGAGTGGTGTCCCGCAAGGGTCAGTACTGGGACCAGTGCTGTTTAACATCTTTGTTGGAGACATGGACAGTGGGATCGAGTGCACCCTCAGCAAGTTTGCCGATGACACCAAGCTCGGTGGCACGGTTGACACACTGGAGGGAAGGGATGCCATCCAGAGGGACCTGGACAGGCTTGAGAGGTGGGCTAATGCAAATGGCATGAAGTTCAACCAAGCCAAGTGCAGAGTCCTACACCTGGGACGTGGCAATCCCAGGCATAAATACAGGCTGGGCAGAGAATGGCTGGAGAGCAGCCCTGAGGAGAAGGACTTGGGAGTGCTCATGGATGAGAATCTCAACATGAGCCGGCAGTGCGCGCTGGCAGCCCAGAAAGCCAACCGTATCCTGGGTTGCATCAAAAGAAGCGTGGCCAGCAGGGCACGGGAGGTGATTCTCCCCCTCTACTCTGCGCTTGTGAGACCCCACCTGGAGTACTGTGTCCAGCTCTGGAGTCCTCAACATAGAAAGGACATGGAACTGTTGGAACAGGTCCAGCGAAGGGCCACTAAGATGATTAGAGGGATGGAGCACCTCTCCTATGAGGATAGGCTGAGAGAGCTGGGGCTGTTCAGCCTGGAGAAGAGAAGGCTCCGGGGAGACCTGATAGCAGCCTTTCAGTATCTGAAGGGAGCCTACAGGAGAGCTGGAGAGGGACTCTTTGTCAGGAAGTCCAGTGATAGGACAAGGGGTAATGGTTTTAAATTGGAAGAGGGGAGATTTAGATTGGATGTTAGGAAGAAGTTCTTTACTGTGAGGGTGGTGAGGCACTGGAACAGGTTACCCAGGGAAGTTGTGGAGGCCCCATCCCTGGAAGTGTTTAAGGCCAGGCTGGATGGGGCTTTGAGCAACCTGCCGTAGTCAGAGGTGTCCCTGCCCATGGCAGGGGGGTTGGAACTTGATGATCTTTAAGGTCCCTTCCAACTCTAACCATTCTATGATTCTATGAAAAAAAAAACAACCCCACAACAAAGAGACATATACAGTCTTTAACTACTTCTTTATAACTTATTTCAATTCTTTGTAAGTTAAGATTTTCCTCAGTCTCAGAACCGGACATTGCCAATTAAACTGATCTAGTGAAGAAAGTAAACAAATGAAGACAAAATTAACCTCTTGTAACAAGGAAACTTTATCAGAAGGTAGTAATTCCTAAGTGGATACTTAAAATATCAAGTATGTAATACAGCCAGAAATGTGCAAAATCCCTCTACATTTTATTTTGAGCCAAGACTTGCCATCACAATATTAAGACTGTCCTTCCCTCCTCCTCCTCCCCCTCCCAGCCTCATTTCTCAGCTTTGCTCTTGCCGCGTAAGACAGCTCTAGTAACTATACCAATGTCCAAGCTACATCTGGGGCAGAAGAAAAAAAAAATCTGCTTTTTTCCGTACCGCTTCTTAAAACTTCATATTAAAGGTATGACCCACTCCTGTGACCTATTGTCTTAAGTGCTACTACAAAAGAAGGGAAGGCAACAGCTTCAGGGAGCCAGTTTCAGCAACATCCATACACCTACCTTCCGGCTACCATTTTACTAGAGTCACACAAACCTGCCCATTTTGTCAATAATGCCCTCCTTTTATGCCCATTTTTCTTCCCCACATCATGCCCTTTTGAAACAAGCTAGCACCTTGAACCATAGACATTTTGCTACAGAAAACTGTTTTATCAGATGCTTCGCCTCCGCTTTCATGTCAAACATTAACTACAAACAGATGGGGTGGAAAAAACTAACCAACAGATTCAAGTAAGTATTCTCACGTTTTTGCAAATACCAAGTGGCCCATTGATTTGAAAAGGTCCATCTTTTAATTTCTATGTTTTATGACATTTAAAAATTGACCCACTCAATTTCTTCAAGTCTTCGAATCTAAGAAAATTATTGTTTTAATATCAAAACTCTAATTTTTATTAATACTCTATCCCACACAACATCTTCTACATACATATAAAGTGTCATCACTCAGAAGCACAGCATCAAAATCAGCTCTTTTCTTAAAGCAAAGAAAACACTAGATCTTATCTAGACCTGTATTCTATGGGCACGCACACACAAAAATAATCAGTGTAAGGTCAAAAAAGTATGTCTGTCCACAAAGTTAACTACATAAAAGAAGACCATCCTTCACTACACTTCTGTTTTTAACTTGTGAATTTGAGGAAATGATGAAGAAAGGCAGGAAAATATCAGAATTACACTACATTCCACGTTCTGTGTGGTTGTTACCTCCCCACAACTTTTGCATGAGGGATCTCTAAACAGTGCTGAGTCCTGACATGCTAATCAAGTTTCCGAGGCTTTGCCTCATGCGTAGCCACATGGCTAGTCTACTCGCTCCTATTTTAATGGACACAGCAGCAGGTAACTTTTCATCACACCACTCTTGCATCTTTTTCTAGTCAAGATTAGGCATAAGAAGACATCACTACTAGCAGCGGCTTTTGTTGCCAGAAGCCAGAAAAAACCCAAAAGCAAACAACTTGTCCTGTTCCTTGAATTTCTTTCCAAAGCTTCCCCCCCATGACCACCACCACCATTATAAACAACTGCCCATGAGCTTTTCGGTCTGGTGAAATACAGCAGTTCCTTTATCACCAGGCTAACAATTTTGAACTTCTTCCCTAGGAGGAACGACAGACAAGAACCACTTTCCAGCACTGCTTGGGCACTGAGACCCTGTGATTCCCTGCACATCACAGGTTGGCAAAGAGACGGATGTAAAGGAAATCGAAAAAATTTCAAAGGTAATTTGATAGGATTTTTCTTAGAATTTTGTGGAAATTTTACATCGTGGCATTTTGACAAATCTATCGAGAAGCTTTCTTTGGAAGATTTGAAGCAGCATTTCAATAAGCAGACATTTCCAAGAAAAGAATAACAATCATTTAATCTTCCTTCCTGGGTTTGAGAGCCTTCAAATCTTTTGCTCTTGCTATCATTCTATATTATGCCTCTCACTTACATTCTTCTAAATATGCTGTCCTCAGCTAAAGCTATAAGCAGCACAGAGACTTAAAAGGATTCTTTTCAAGATATATATGCATTTAATTCATTTATGTAATAAAAAATTTGAGGACCCCCTTTGTGAGTGCACTGCAGTGAGTAGATGGCGTTAGTTCTTTGGTTTAATGACAGAGCTATTACAAGTTGAAGACTGCATGGATGCAAAGACACTAAATTTCGTGTTCTGGACCACCATAATGAAGACTTTTGTAATCTAATAAGCATTTTGCATTGAGGTTTACAAACAACCTTGATGGATAATGCATTTGGACACACTCACTCTGGAGAGTCTGAAGAGGCATAAGAACTCTCCCTCTTTTGATTTTTATCGCGTCTTACTTCCTAACAACATAAATACATACAGACATGTATTTATATATGTGCATAATATAAATACACACACACACCCCCTGCACAGCTGAGCAAGCATTTAGGGATCTTGCTTCCCCTGCCACGTTACGATTCCATTTTCTCCACCCACAATTGTCACTACTGCTGTTCCTTTTCCCCTTCTTTCTAGCCATCAGCAGATAAAACTTCAGCAAAATTTAGCTTGAACCTGACCTTGGACCCAATTTTGCACTTTGTTGCATCCATACGCACATGCTGAATCTTCCTTTGCTATGAAGAAGAGAAAGACATACTTTATGTTCCACAAGCAAGAGTAAAATGGGACATATGCAAAAGGAGGTCATTTCTAAGGCCTTGTGAAACGTTAACTGGCTAGGGTTACAGCATAACATGCTTATTTGAGTACCCTGTAACAACTGTAGAAGAAGAAACATGTCAATTCAAGCATCCCACTCAATCTATCACCTCTGAGCTTACAGAATGAAACCTCAGAGCGAGAGAAGGTAAGCACTTGGAGGTGAACCCCCCCTTAAATGCGGAAAAAAAATTTAAGGCAGTTTAAAGCTGTCATTAGTTATCTGCCCTACGTCTTTGTCAGAGATAAGTACATCAGTACCAGACCACTACACAATAGCATACAAGACTGCAAATGCACTGGAACTGAATTTACCTCAAACTGGATAGAAAGGGGGCAACTAAAACAGGTATCTTTAACTGCCTCTGCGCAGATTGCCACACTGAACAGGGCAGCCGGGCTGATGCTTGCAAACAGGCAGCACAGACAGTCCCCATTGCTTAATAACATGCTGCTATGTTCACAACTGCCAAAGAAATAAAATCTAAATACTCAGAAGAATTTTACCTTTATATAATCAGGTTATCCTTGAACTTGCAAGCAGAAATACAAATCCCAGTGAAGCACAAAATCCCTGTAACAATAACTTGTATTTAGTTGGGTAATACCTACAAGCCTCAATCACCTCTGAGGAGTCTCTGAATTCAGACTGAAAAGTTCTATAGTCCACTCTTACACAGAGAAAGAAGAATTTCCAGGGTGAAGGGGAAAGACAGTGAGAATTAAATGTAACAGGTAGAAACATATGCTATTTAGCTGTCAATTACTCTAAACTTATCAGACTTGGAATACTAAATTTAAGACTGCTCTGTGACTTCTGCCTCATTCTAGAATGCACACAAGACAATATTCTTGCAATCTGCTACCCTGGGAAGAAAGGATATTACCTTTTATTAACCTCCCATTCAAACTGGAAACATAGTAGTAAAAAAAGATGATTCTGAACATAAACAGAACAACAAAACTGCAATAGTTCGCTCAGTTTGCTCAGGTAAACTGGTAGCCAGTCACCCAGTAGAAGTGACCAAACTAATGAGGTCTGATCAAGATTAGATCAGGCTTGGTATGACAGATTTCAACATTTATGTATAAAATTTAAAATCAGAAGCAAAAAAGAACCCCACCAGGTCTAGACAGAAGACATGCTGGTTTTCTTCTCCCTCTTTTTTTTTTTTTTTTTTAATAATAAGCTGAACCTACAAAACATTCCAGGGTAAGAAAAGAAACATATCTTACTATTTCCTAATAAATTGTTTTGACATTAAGTAAAATTAGTAATACTAATCCTTTCTGCAAAATTGATGCCTTTATATTTCAACTGTTATATATCCTTATAAGGTCAAATAAAACAGCCAGAGGAGTTGCGCTCTGGAAAAAGATTCAATTACTGGGATTCCTTGGAGATACAAGCAAATTTAGACAAAGTTGATCAAGTCCAACATTGCACTTTCATGGAAAGAACATGACAAATTCACCAGACATCTTCATAGATTTAAAAAACACCAACCCACAACTGAAAAAAACCCCACAACCAAAAAACTCACAATGCTGAGTGGAAGTCTACCTGTAGGAGACACTGCCAAAAAGCCCCCACAGATGCTGGATGAGAGATCTGGGTAGATTTACGTCATATATAAGAACTCCCCATGTACTCCCCTCCCACTTTGATCTAAATATTGCCCAGATTTAGGAAGCATCCTTTTGTCTCTGCTACCAGTTAGTTCTCTTATTTCCATGACATCCCTACAGAGATTGATTCATGCTTGTCTAACGTCTATTAGAGAGCTCTGTTGGTGGAAAACAGTCACTCTCTTGCAAGACTAACGTTAGAAACAATCCTTGACCAGTTGTCAGTGAATGCTATTTAAGCCTCTCCTAAATTGCATTTGCTGACTTTGACACTCCTCTTGCCATAACAAAAAGTACACGTGCACATCAAATCCAAGCTTAAACAGCAGACCAAAGCAAACACTTGGACACAGTAAATTCTAATAAATTTACAGCATAAACTGCCACTTTCTTCAACACTCTGACCCAGCTTACAGTCTATTAATGAGTTTTCTAAATTGAAGTGGCACTGCCACCTTAAGACACAAGGCCAGCATTACAATTTTCACTACTAGACTACTAAAAAAAATTTTTTTTTAAATCAACTTCACTTTCTGAATTCTTTAAAAAAAACCCACCATATTTGGGTAAGAAAAATTCAAAAGAGCCCTGTGCAATAAATGCACTACTTTAAGTAATTTTATAATTTTTTTACTATTTTTCTCAATTAAGCAGCAATTTAGTGAAGCGATTTAGCTTACGTTAAGCATTTTAACATTAACAATGAAAGGCATCATGGTGAATTGAGTTTCTCCAATTCTGTCCACAGCAACTGCAAAACTGCACTACTGCTGAAAGTAACTCTTAACTTTCAGCAGAAGTGGCAAAACTTTTAGTACCTAGCCATAGTTATTGAGATATGGAAGGACTTTTAAATACACACATCAAAAAACGCGATTGGGTGACAGCACAGTTAGAATATTAATTGAGGTAAAAGTCTTTTCAACTTAGCACAAACTGAATAATTTAAGGGAGCCAAGCCATCCTCTGACTTATCTAAGGATGTGGTACTCCACCACTGTGTTGATATGCATGCCAAAAAATTCTTTTAATCTCAGACAAGTTATGAATTAACTTTTTAAAAACCGTTTCCATATTGTTATACTGGAAAGAGCAATCTTACCTTTAGTAGAATAGGCTTCAGCTATCATCCGTAGCCTATATGGCGGCACTGCAGCTAGCTGCAAGTCATCAACTCCAACTCTGGCATATGTGTTCAGAGCTTCTTTGTAATCACCTTCCACATAATTCAACTTGGCCATAATTAGGTTAGCTTCTTGTAGGAATTCTGGCTAGAAGGAAGAAGAACAAGAAAGGTTTATATTTCTCTGAGAAAATACACCTAATTCTTTCTGATAATTATTTGGCCTGTTTTCTGTATATATTCACTGTAGAAAACCCTCAGGATATTTCTTGCAACAGAGCAACAAACCAACAAAATTCTGTCTTTATGTAATATTCGGGAAGCTTCCAGGAGAGGGTGAATCTACAAAATTTCACTTCAACAAGCTACTGAAAAGCATTACCAGTTATTTTATATATTCACATATTTATTTTACACATGCACCAGAAATACCTCTCAGTCAGAATCCAGCTTTGCCAGGGGACAAAACTATTTAAAGGCAGCCTATCACTGCAACCCTTCCAATGATTTTTTTTCTAACACACAAGCACAGTTGAAAATAACATAGCATCAAAACTTAATGATATATGTTCCACGGCCTACATATTGAATTCACAATTTCAAAGTACTGAGCACAAGAAATGACTTGAAAAAACGATTCATGGAAAGATGAAGAAAGAAAAGGAAGAGAAATTAATACTCCCACAAACCACAGGAAACTAAATGTTACAGATGACTGTAAAACAAGGTCCTTTTGATTTCTCAAAAGACAGACATTAAGTACAGAAAAGATATGCTGACGTAGTAACTGAAATAATAGTTAAGTAAAAGAATGGCCAGAATGGTTAAGAACATCAACAAATTACAATAGAAAATGTTCTGAAGTATTAACCTCACTTTCCACACCCACAAACATAACTTAAGGAACCTTTCCTGAATACTTAAGAGACTATCACAGAAATTTGTGAAGTATTTTGCATTTTTTAACAATTCTATTTAATGCACTGCAGAGAACAATACAGTTACATACTCCAAGAAAAATTTCCACAAAACAGGTTGTAAGTACTTCATTTAGGCATCCCAGAAGTCAAAGACAATTTTCTCATTCTTCTAATGAAAGAAGATTTGAGAGATTTATCCGAATAAACACCCATGAAGAAACAAAGAGCCATGAAATCGCATAGTGCTGATGATGTTCTGGGAATAGCAATGACAATAAAACACCACACATGCACTTTTCACATTTTTCCCCGTGATCAGCAGAGTATTGTAGTCAACTTCTGCTTTCCTAATTCTTGCTCTGACTGATTTACGTACCTTCAGGTTTCCCCTATCGAGCGCTGCCGTGAGATGTTTCCTGACCTCAGTCAGCTTTGGCCGAGGGCCCCGTGGACTACTACTCTGTTTAAGGGCATTTTCCTTCAAAAATTGTTCTAGTTTGGACTCCCCAAGCAGAAGTTCTGCCATGTCATCTGTAAATAAAACCAAACACAGGAAACATTAGAAATCATTTTATTTCACTAACATTTCAGTGGAGGCAGCCATTGCCTGCATTGTAAATACAAACGCAGTATTTAGATTTAACCCAAGTCATGTGGTACTCTTTTATTTTTTAATTTATATTTTACCTGCCTGATTGATCGCAGAATCAAGCCTCCTGTGTTCTAAGCTATAATGAATCTGAGCATTAACCGGAAGTCAGTATTCTCCCCTTCCTTCTTAAAAAGCAACACTTGATTCAAAAGCCTTATATACCTTTCTGGACATGACAAGATACACTTCTGATATTCACTTTACAAAAAAAAAAAAAAAAAAGAGGTGTGTTTCACAAAATGCCTATTGTAGTTTCAAATATAAATACTGATATTGGATTAATTTATGCAACCAGTTTTAAGTTACATGTCCCTCATGATGTCCTTGATCACCACCCGTATCTCAGCTTTAAGAATGCTGACATCACTCTAACCTTGTTAAGACTCCAGCCGCCCCCAGTCTTCAGTATGAAAATCCATTTCTCATCTTTCTCCCCTTTTCTTAGGAGGCTTACCACCACTTCTCAGACATGAAGGTAGATCGTAATACTAGGCTGGCCAGCAGAGCTGCAGCTAGCACATTTGCCGAAATTCAAGAAACTAGTCATCCTCTACCTTGCCCTCATCTAGAACCACTAAGCTTATTTTATTGAAACACGTTGAGTAGTTCCTCTGGTGAGAACAGAGCTGTAAAAATCATCACCTCACTCTCTGGGACTTGAAAAAACCAGATCATGTCTTGCAAACAATGTCTGAATAATCCAAATGTAAACTAACAATAAATAAAATAGATTTTGAAAAGGGGAGAGGCAAAAAGCTAACAATCAAAAAAGTGCTCACTGCCCTGTAACCTTTAGCACTGTTCTTAGAGGTTACGGGAAGGGACAAAAAGACCAGGATATGCAGAACTCAGTGTTACTGTAAAGGAAAAGCTTTCACTCAGGAAGTATAAATGCATCAGCATTATCTCGCCTTTTAAGTACAGCAAATTTCAGTCTCGTGGCAGCTGGACTAGTATATGACCCACGTACAATGCCATTATACAGTAAGCTATAAGGACAAGTGCTCTGCTGTGGTATGTCCTACCAAGCAGAACAACAACAACCTAGAATTTTCTTTCCTTAAAACTTCCAGCTAACTGCCAAGTCTTAAACCACGATTTCTTCAAGACAGAGTTCAAGAGACCAAATAAATAGCAAAAGTAGCACTAAATGCTACTTCCATTTACGTTTTTTTATTTGGTGTTCTGGGAAAGGTATTCATTGTAATCTGGACATTTATTTGTTCTCAATTACCATCCACTCACGTTTTACTGTTTAGTTGCTACTGCAGAAGGGAAAGATCTCAGTATCTACATGAAGACAAGCTATGCCACAGATGCTGCCTGGTTACCTGTCGACTTAACTTTCTGCCTTTCAGATCACAGATGTCAAATTCCTCAATCTCACATTTGCAGTAACAGCTTCACTTTCTACATGCACTTTCTTAAGAGCACCTTTATGCCTCTTCACATGTGTTCTGTTTTGCCTAAACTGTGCACCTTCTGCTCTATTTATCCCCGTGACAATAATGCTCACTGGATAAACCTTTGATACATGCTAGCCAAAAATGTCAGTTCCCTGAAAGATAAGGGGAAAACAAAGTATCCCCCTGGTGCACCAATATTTTATAGACATCTGAAAAAGCAATGACAATCTTTCAAACACGTTAAAGGCATACAATTCTCAGTTAAAAAAAAAAATTACTAACACTCAGTAACACAGCTACAGTATGACAATGAAATCTTCTCACTAACTGACAACCAAAAAAATGTTTTTATTTACCTACTCAGTGCTCACACGGTGAACGGCACAGTTTGACATGCCTCAGTAAGCCCATCATACAATTTGCACATCCCTTACCAAAGAAGTTGATCAGTTTATAAAACCTGACTGAAATGTTTTCATCTCAAACACCTGAAGTATAGTTTAACAAAACAAATAAAGAGAAATTCTGATAAATATAAAGGCTCAAAGTTTGTACGCTACAGTATTTCAGATACAACAGAGTAGACTGCATTGAATGTTAGCTAATCTCCTGACGCACTGGAAATTTAATGTTTCTGAACAGAACTAGAATGAGAAAGTTCTACAGTAAATACGAATTATTTTGGTAATGCACAAGAAACTCATTGTTAGCTGCACCAGGAAACAAGTGAGTTAAAGAGGACTTTCGCACTTGGTCTATCGGGACTGAGCACATTTATGACTTAACATGGCTTGCAGAGTATTTCCTGTGTTTAGAAAACAAAGAGAAAAAAAATTTTTTTTTACTACAGCATGAGTTTTACCCATACATTATATCAGAGTACAGTAGAAAGCAGGGAAAGGGGCAGAAGATGCTCTCAGCATAAGCATCTGGAGTGACCACCACCAGGCTTTGAACCCCTTGTCCACAGCCTCCATAGTACTAACACCTCATAGCAGCAGTGGCCACCAGCTCTGACAGTCACGGTCAAGCGCATTCTCGTGGGAAGGGACCCAAGCCAGAGATCCCAGACTGCCTCCCACCCCTAGCCATAGGCCAGGACTCTGGCAGGCTTGGCACCTGCCAAAGGTGAAGAACTACAATTTGCTCTGTGGAGAAGAACAAGACAGCCAGCTAGAAACAACCCTTTTTACTGCACCCAGATTATTGTGCTGGACCACGCTATTTATCTGTAATTTGCACAATGGCCATTTTTAATTTCACAGGCTCTCAAAACTCTCAGCATTTGAAGTTTCTTCTAATATATTATACCTGACATTTTAAATCCTCTGATGAAATAAAAGTAGAGAAGGACCCAGTTTTTTACCCATATATTCACAGTGTTACCAGTATAACTCCAGGATTTTTTAAAGCAATTCTCGCTAATTTTACTACTCTCTCCTTGAAGTCCATTCAGCAAAAATGCAAAATAGAAGACATTTCAATGTACTAAGTGAAGAAAAAGAAGTAAGAAACACCACTTCAATATTAGGGAGGCAACTCAGGATCATACCTAGTTTTGAGCATTTCCACAGATTACAAAACCCCTCTGGACCTTTTCCAACATCTGACTATTCTCATCGTTGAAATGTTTTCCTTGCTAGCCACTCAATATTTCCCTTGTTGCAATTTTTGTCTACTGCTTCTGGTACTTTCAGTGTGCATTTCTGAGAAGAGGTCACCTCCATACTCAAGGCAGGGAAAAGAGTGGAGGGGTGGAAGTTGGCAGCAGTAGGATCCCCTCCTAGCTTGCCCTTTCTAAGATTTAACAAATACATCTCTGTTAACTGGTTCTCTTAGGTTACGTGCTTTCACCCCCTTATCATCTTGGTGGTCCTCCACAGGGATAACACTGCTATACCAATGTCTTTCTCATGCTGGAGAGCCCAAACCTAGATATAATACTCCAGATGTGGTCTCACAAGTGACAAACAGTAGGGAATAATAATTTCTCCCGAACTGGTGACTACATTCCTGCTAGTACTGCTCAGTGTGCAGTCAGTCTTCACTGCCACAAGAGTTTGCTGCCAACTCACACTCCCTTTGTTGTCCACCAGGACCTTCAGACCCTTTTCCGCAAAGCTGCTTTTTAGCTAGTTGATCCCTAGGCTATACTGTTAGTTATTCCTTCTCAGCTACAGGACCGCGGCATTTGCTGAACTTCCCGAGTTCTGCTGCTGATCCATTTCCGGCTTGTTGAGATCCCTCTAAACAGTCATATACTCTCCCCAGCTTTCTATCACCCACAAAACCACTGAGGGTGCATTCTCAATGTCTACATCAACAAGAAAGATACAAAACAGTATTGACTGCAGCATCAACCCCTGAGAGGTCCCACTCCTAATACATCAGATTATTTTATTTAACTTGTGATCAAACCTCTGAGCCCAGCCAGTTTTCCACCTACCTCCTAGTCCACCTGTGTTTTCTACTGAGCTAAAAGATCCACTATGGGGAACTGTGTCCAAAGACTAGATAAAGTTGAAGCCAACAATATCCACTATCCCACTTTATCCAAACAGTCAGTCACTCCTCAACATCAAAAGCTATCTGGTTGGTTAGTCCTTGATAAAGTCATATCAGCTGACTCCAATCACCTCCTTACACTTCCAACCAGTTTCCAGGACATGCTTCCTCACCATCCCAGGGCCTGAAGCTAGGCTGAACAACATGCAGTCCCTGGATCCTCCTTCTTGACCTTCTTGCAAATGGCCACATTTGCCTTTTTCCAGTTACCAGAGATCACCCTCGATCACCAAGACCTTTGAAAAAATGAGTGTCCTTGCAATGACATTGACCAGCTCTTTCAACACTCCGACAAAACCCACCTGGGTATCAGACACTTGCACATCCCCCATTTGCCAAACACAGTCGTCCTCTGTCAGGGCATAATGCCACACTCTATGAGGCTTTTTCATCAAATGGAGTAATTCTCCATCAATATCAACAGATTTTCTGCAAGCACTGATACGGTATACTAAAAAGCACAAATGATACAGGCAGTTGTCACTTGCTGCAATAAACCAAATTTTGCAAGAGAGGTAATATGCTAAAATGAGGGGGCCTTATTGTTAAAGATACTATCTATTTTGTTACAAAATTTATTTTCTGCACGATCCTTCTTTTCCTTCAAACAGAAATTTTACCAGCCTGCATAGCTTCAGTTTCAAGCTGCACACTAAACAAGACATTACACTGACCAAATCTAAACCTGACATTTTGAACCAAATCCCCTTTGTTATAGCCTTATTCCAAATTCCACATTTCATTAGCATAGCCACAGTACTATTATGAACAAACAGTGAAGTAATGACCAACATTACCCTGCTCAAAGATAGCTTTAGCATAGCACTCTGTAGGACTGCACTTTCTGCAACTGTTCCATCTCTTCAGAAATCAGAGTGCAAACTGCATGCACAGAAATAACAGCTGGTTTTGTACACCAATGCAAAACAGGTCAGTCTTTGGCGTAAGGGGTTTAACACATGCTGTGTGAAAGGGTCTTGGGGCTCAGAGGCCCGCTCCAAACTTATGAAACCGTGCTTCAGAACATGTTCGCAGGATGCAATTATTTGCTTTGCAAAGAATAGGTCACTGAGGGGTCCCTTCAGCACAGGCGTTTTACTAATAATATTCAGAACACTCCAGAGAGTGTTCCGAGTACACAATTTTTGTTTATGAGCCTCTTTAAAACGGCAATTAAAAAAAAGAGTGAGTCTTGAAAATAATAAATGAGGTCAGCATAGTAATGTCCTACTTGGGAGAAGAACAATGAAGTTTGATTTTGCTAATTGTATTTTTAAAGTGAAGTGGTGACTTAAAAACAGGTGAAAATTTATCAACCTGTTTAGGTTTTATGGAATGTGTGCAAGCACATCCTTCCTCCCTGATCTGTACTCATCAAATGCAAAGTATTTCATTAAACAAGCAACATTCCTCTTTCCTTTATTCAGTTTAACACTTCACTGAGCAAAGTTCATTTCCCAAGAAGACTGAGGTAACACAAATGTCAAACAGAGTGTCATTTGGCTTCCTTACTAAAACCAGTGCTTTGGTTCAGGAGCTGAAATATCATCAACGCTGTTTGCAATGAGAATAGTGAGGTCTACCACTGACATTCTTCAACACTTCAAACAGCAGAACTTCATACGTGCCAAAGAAGAAAGATACCACACATGCCTTCCCTCTCATATGCATTCCTTTTACTAGGTCTCAAAAATTCTTCTGGCCTACACTCTCGCAACAAGCATTTCTTTAATTAAATACAGTAGATCCATCTTTATGGAGAGACAGGTAAAAAAACCCACAGCTAGACTGCGTACCAGCTGCCAGAGATGTTTTGTTTATATAAACTGCAAAATTGTTATGGAAGCATGTGAAACAACTAGTTTGGATGGTTACAATAGATTAGTAGGTATCCTGAAGAACAGGTTAGACAACAAGGAAAAAGAAAATAAACTTTGCACTGTCAGGTGTGAAAATGCATTCCCCAAGGCATGAGGATTCTTAAAATGAGGTGCTGAAACCATCCCTATAACTAAAGGGGAAAATAATCATTTTGCCTTTAATAAAAGGACAGTGCTGGCTGCACTCTGCACTTGCGTGTGTGCCATGATCCCGCCACTGGGTAATGATCCGGCCACTAGCTAGGGACAGTCACAGTGCGGCAACCCGTGTTACACATGCTTTCCTTCAGAGGAAAGGTGGGAGAGGAGAAAACAACAGCTGCAACTTACACAGATCTGATTAAGCAGCAAAACAAAAGCTTCTCTTCTACATGACTTTATACAGCACAACTGGCCCTTTCCCTGTACCGTTTCTGTATATCTCGAGAGATAAGGGAAACATCATAAGAGAAACAGCTACTGTCAGACTGGCTTTCATCACAGAAATGCTGCACTGGCTCAGCTGCTGGTGACTAAGACTGGAAGACAACAGGTCACAGAACGTGAACCATGAAAGTTACTGCAAAGCAGGATTTTCTTATTTACTGAGTCACTCATCTGCTAAGTCACTCGGTCACAGCCAGATATTGGCAACAAATTTTAAAATCAAATTATGACTGAGAGATTGCTTTATTAACAGAGCATTGGCTCGAGGCATGTCAACCATTCCGTGCCAGTAAGATCGAGCCTCAGTGGCGCTTACAACAAAATTCCAATTACATGGACATTTCTGAAAGAAACCATTTATGAAACCATAGCTCTAGCAGAGTTTTTAATCAGTTTTAGCTATCCCTTAAGACATCCTGAAATAACGTAAGTAATGTCTGAGAAGAAATTGCTTTTCTTTTTCTTCCAGCACACTATGAGTGATCTAGATTATATTCGTCTGTGAGACACTTTATAAAGACAGAATTAAACTAAGTAAAGTTTTCAGATACCTTGAAGTCTAGTGTTCTTTCAGTCAGTCTAAATAGATGTTTCAGAAGAAAAAAACCTGTTAGTAAACAGTTTCAATACCACGAAAACCAGTTTCCCAGTTTTAGAAAATTGAGATAGTTATGGATCAATATAAAATTCTTGGTCAAAGGAAAGCATCCCTCTTATTCATCCATTTCTCCACGGAAGAGTTTATCAACAACAATTACTTTAGCAGACTTAGGGGATGTTTGATGACTTATATCGCAACTGCATTACAGAACCATTTCCTAACTGGAGGAGGACAGCCTAGCTTGTGCATCTGTTTCTGCAACATCACAGCATCACTGAAATAATCCACCTGCCTAATAGGATGTCCTCTGCCTATAATCAAAGACAAATCTGAGCACCTTGGAACCACAAGAAAAACTGAAGGTTGCTTTAGGTGAAATACCCATTTCTGTTTGCACTGAAAGCAAAAAACCCAGACACTTCTACACATGCAACCTGTTTTCTTCCAGCTTAGAGAAAGCTTAGATACACTTATACAAAATGTCTTGAGAAGAACCTTGTGCAAACATGGCCGTCCCTCTTTGCAACATGGATCAATCTTCAAAATTAGAATAAAGGCTGGCATAAATACAGAGTGAGGGAAAAAAACTACACATGATGACATGTCTTTGTAGAATACTGTCTAAAAATATCCTAATGACAGCTGCTTTGCTACTTGATTTCCAACATCTCTTCTTTGAAGCAAGATTGTTACCACACTACTGGCATCTGAAGCAGTAACTCACAGAACAACAGAGAATTAAAACAGAGGATTAAACTTCATTCAGCCTGCGTCAAGAATGATAAATACTCAGTACTATTAGCTTAAAACCATGGTCTATCTTAAATCAGTCATTGAACCACATGCTAAAATACAAAATAATCAGTCTTCTGATTATGCCTCCAGGCATCCGTTGAAAAACCCAGGGGTTGTTAGCAGGCTAGGTGAGAGGAATATCTAGCTCCAAATTATTTTCTGAAAGTACATTTAGGGAAAAGGGGAGAGAAAGCAAAGAAAGACAACACTGCACGCAGCTCAAAAAAAAAAAACCACCCCAAAACCACCAAAACCGAAAAACCCCTTACTGAATACAGATTAGGAGCTCTCTCTCTTGCCTACAGAATTCCTCTCCAAGAGGCAACTTTAAAAGTTCATTCAATTCCACAGTAAACCAAGATACATCCATTGTGAATGATTAAGTGTTCTCAAAAGAACTAATAAACCTGCTACCTGTTGTACCACGGGGTAACAAATAGCTGCTTCATTAAAGTATTACTTTTCCTGTGGTGGCTCAACAGTCTTGGATAAAAACCAAAGCAAAACACTGAAGGTTATCCAGGCCACAACTACTATGTATGTGGCTTCTCAAGTGTTCCTCAAATTAATGCAGAAAATATAATATATTTTTTAAAAGGCCTGATAATTACTTATTTCAGTTGTATTTTTAACAGGACAAGGAAATACTTCAAAGGCACAATGCAAGCAAGCCTCTCACAGATAACATACTTGCTATCACCTCTTTGGCAGGAACCAGCAACAACTGTGCTCCTGGTATCAAGGCTATACACACAAGATGTTCCTCTGCAATGAAACACAGAATGGTTTAGGTTGGAAGGGACATTAAAGATCATCTAGTTCCAACCTCCCTGCCATGGGCAAGGACACCTACTACTAGACCAGATTGCTCAAAGCCCCATCCAACCTGGCCTTGAACACCTCCAGGGATGGGGCATCCACAGCTTCCCTGGACAACCTGTTCCAGTGCCTCACCACCCTCAGAGGGAAAAGCTTCTTCCTAATATCTATTATTAATCTTCACTCTTCCAGTTTGAAGCCATTACCTCTTGTCCTGTCACTACATGCCCTTGTAAAAAGTCCCTCCCCAGCTTTCTTGTAAGCCCCTTTCAGATACTGGAAAGCTGCTATAAGGTCTCCCTGGACCCTTCTCTTCTCCAGGCTGAACAACCCCAACTCTCTCAGCCTGGCCTCATAGCAGAGGTGCTCTAACCCTCTGATCACCTTCGTGTCCCTCCTCTGGACCCGCTCCAAGAGGTCCATGTCCTTCTTGTGCTGGGGGCTCCAGAGCTGGACACAGTACTCAGGGTAGAGTCTCGCAAGAGTGGAGTGAAGGGGCAGAATCCCCTCCCTTGACCTGCTGACCAAGCTTCTTCTCATGTGGCCCAGGATGCAGGTGGCCTTCCGGGCTTCAAGTGCACATTGTTGGCTCATGTTGACCTTCTCACCTACCGACACCCTCAAGCCCCTCTCCTCAGGGCTGCTCTCTATCCATTCTCTGCCCAGCCTGTATTTGTGCACGGGTTGCCCTGACCCACATGCAGGACCTTGCACTTGGCCCTCCTGAACTTCATGAGGTTGGCACGGGCCCACCTCTCAAGCTTGTCCAGGTCCCTCTGGATGGCATCCCTTCCCTCCAGCATGTCAACCACTCCACACAGTTTGGCGTTGTTCGCAAACTTGCTGAGGGTACACTCAGTCCCAATATCCATATCACCAACAAAGATGTTAAATAGTACTGGTCCCAGTACTGACCCCTGAGAAACATGACTTGTTCACTGCACACCACTTGGACATCAACCTGTTGACCACAACTCTTTGAGTGTGGCCATCCAGGCAATTCCTTACCCACTGAGTGGTCCATCTATCAAACCCATGTCTCTTCAACTTAGAGACTAGAATATTATGTGGGAGAGTGTCAAACATCCATGTCATACTGCTGTGGTACACCGGCAAGAATACCCATGATCCTGGGTAACAAAGACAGTTACACATTATGGAGCCTTGATAGCCCAATATCTAAAGTGAGAAAGAGTATGGGGAAAACAAGTGGCTTCTTCCTTATACGCCAAATGGCATAGATTAAAAGAAGTAATTTTAGTATTTTGTTTCACTCTCTTCTGAATTACACAGCTGCAAAAAAAATGTGCAGAATTAGGACAAAATCTCCTACCACAAAGATTTAAGCAAAGAGGCTCAACCTCAGACTCAAGCCTTGAGGATCTGAATTTGAATAGGAAGTATTTAGGAACAGGAAATACAGAGCAAACTAGCTACAGAATCCGAGGTGACTGGCCAAACAAGCTTTAATCTTTCGTTGTAAGCAAGCAGAAAACAAATGTTGTACCACTTCACCCACTCTCCACCAAAATCTTCAGTATTTCAGGTAACATATTTCAGACTCTTAAAAAAATGCATTGAAGTTGAAAGATCATGGTCATTATTAGTTCCAAATGAAGATACTGCATGAGATCAGATCCATTAGACGAAGCACAGAGTTGTAAGAACAGAAGATGCTCCTGCTTCACCTGTACTGGATTCCAGAGACAGAAAGAAATAAAACACTTGAGCCTTAACTCTGGACTAAAAAAAACCCAAACCCAACGACAAAAAAACCCCCACAACAAAAAGCAATGCCACAAAAACCCAGGGGATGAAAGGGTCAAGGGGTAAAGAGGACAAGTATGAGACTTCCAGTATCCCAATGGGACCATAAATCAATGTGCAGGATTCAGGCAAATCGAGACTTGCCTTGTAATCTCTGTTCTGGTGCTTCAAATCTTCCCAGAGGAAAACTAGCTTGGGAGTCAGAAAGGAAACTCCTATTCAATCCCCAATATTCCTATTCTCTCTAAAGGCAAAATTGAAGGCACAGAGTACCTGAAGGGCTGCATGTTACATTATTTTCAGAGGATTTTTCCTCAGACTTGCCAAAACATGTTGGATTATCATTATGCTTAAATCTAAAAAACAGACTGAGGAATTCTTTATCCAGAAGTGGGATGGACCAAGAAGGATCCCAAAGGGGTCAACTACATAGTACCTGACAACAATTGCAGAGTAAAGTTTCTGTAAAAACAGCTGAAGAGGACAACAATCTTATGTCCCACAGAACATTTATTAAGAAGGCCATTTTGAAATGGCGCTTTCTTCCAGCGGAAGATCTGGAAATCCTGGATGCAAAGCTGATTTCATATTCATCTGGCAGAAAGAGCATAAACCACGTATTTTCTAACTTGGAGTAAGTTGACCATACACTTAAAATAAAGACATTTGCTTTGTTCACAAGGCATGTAACTATCATTAAGAGCACTGGCTGTACCCAAAGAAGAGTATTAGCAGAAATCTCCAAGTACTCATTCAAGTAACTCTGACCAGGAGTTACTTAAATTAAAACGAATGCTAAAACTAATCTTAGATTTATAAAAGGTTTATGTAAAAGACAAGCAAAACAATATACGGATATACAGATGTCACTTGTGATTCCATCACTGACTACTAAGTAGCAAGAATTCACAGCATCACGGGATGGCTGAGGTTGGAAGGGACCTCTGGAGATCATCTAGTTCAACACCTCCGCTCCAAGCAAAATCAGCTAGAGCAGGTTGCCCAGGATCTTGTCCAGTCAGGTCTCCGGGGACAGCAGAGGCGTAGCTACAGAACATGTGCAGTGCAAAAAGGCACTACTAGCAGAAAGGCTGCAGACTGATGCAGACAATACACATGTAAAACCAGAAGCAGAAAATACAGAGTCAGCTGCCCAAAGAAACTTAATTCTACTTATTAACACCTTTAATTATATAGTCATTCACTCTGCCTCTTAAGTACACAGAGGGCATGGCACCCTTTTACTGTGCAGCTATGCAAAATCTAGGCAATTTTCCTGCTTGACAGCCAAAACTTGCTTTGAAGAAAAATATTGTAGGCTTCCCAGACTATTTATGCATATGCAAATTTACTTCCAAAGTATCACTACTACAGAAATTTATCTTATGAGGGCACATATTAGGAAGAACAGAAAATTGCAGCAAATGTTTCAAATTATATTACCTTTATGGCTTTTTTTTTTTTTTTTAAATATTCAAGCTCCTAAGTTTTGTGAAATGTTAAGACAATCAGAACACTAAATAATCAAGCCAGGACAGCCACAATGTATCATCTAGATTACTGATAAGTTTATGTTTGAATTAAACTTGGCCCATTTAGTCAAATGCAATGTAAAACCGAGAAGTAAGAACGCAGGTCACACCCAAGACTGAGAAGCACTAAGTGTGGGAAACAGGATCACCATCATCTTCGGGTGCTTAACTGGGAACAGTTCTAGTTACCATGTTGAGGAAGAATGATAAAAATTTAGCTTCTTTCCATTTTATGTTTTGTTTAAGTTACAACAATGATCAAAGAGTGACTTGGAGAACAGGAAAAGCACATGCTGTGACAGCTTTTCAATCTTGTTTCTTGCCATGATTTGTTTTTCAAAGGAAAAACCAGTTTTCTTGTCACTACTAACAACAAAAAAAATAAGACTAGAAACTACTTAGATGGAAAGCAAACCCAAACCATGTCATAAGGACAGTGGCTCTTGTCCATGCTTTACCAAACAGCTATATTGCAGCACAGCGCAAATTTGACAGACAAAGACAGATGATGGAATCCAACTTTTGTTCTCCCAAAATGGTAAAGAAAATTGATGAGAAAAAATAAATATGAGATGGAAGAGATCCTGACTATGCACAACTTCTTATACACAAGTTACGCTTCCTTCATGCTAAACCTGACCATATAGAGATTTTGGTTAGCAACTTTACTCCCTGGACATCTCTCTGTATTAATTATTGTCAGGTCAGAAGAGGGACATTTTTAATCTATGGGATGACCCAAAGCTCAGGTGAAAGCAAACAGATGAGCTTCTTTTCCACAGAAGAAAAGATCTCGCAGTTCTCTACCATTTCCAAAAGCCACTCACTCACAAAAAACAGCCTCTTGTCCTCTTCCCGCTCCACCTGGGAAACCTCAAGTAAATTACTGAAAGGCAGTAGCCTACATGTATCACTCGGAGATTATTGTCTCACATACATAACCACCAGTTTTAAGACAGAAAGCATCTCTTAGCAACTTTGGGGGTTTTGTCGGGTTAGTTTGTTTTTTGAGGTTCTTCTTAATTAATTTCATCAACTGTTCTAAAAGCAGTAGGTCCCCTACTTCTGCCTCTGCTTGAACCAGGCTCTAAAGCAGTCCCATTAGAGCCTTGATGCACAGCATTTTCTCCCATTAAGGTAAAGAGACTGCAATTCAATGGTAAAAAGAAAAACAGAAGTGTGTCTGCAAGCTGAGCCCAGGCAAACCTGAATTTGAAACAAAGCACACTTCAAAGATAAGCAACAACTTGTTCACATAATTAACTGCGGAAAAAATACGGGAGGGGCTAGAAGCTATTGGTGTTTTCATGTCTTGGTTGCCTTTGCAGAAGTTTTATGGAGATCAAAAAAAAAAAGTTACTGGGCTCAGGTGAGCTGCTTTCAGGATTTGTGGACAGCCAAAAGTGATTTCCTACACACTTCTTGTGAAAGCAGCACAGTTTACACCTCCTTTTGGGAAGGTTTCTTCTGTGAAACCTGGCAACACCCTCCATCTCAAAACTCCTATTATGTAGGATAACTACATAATAGGTGTCAGTTCCCAAGGAGCTGCCTGCACCAGGGGTCCAGCACCTAGCAAGCTCAAGGCTGAAAAGACTACTTTATTCTAAAAGAGGGGAAGCTCCAATTCATACAGCCAAGGAAGTAATCAAAACAGAAAAACAACAATTTCAGATTAAATGCTTAAATGGGGAACTTAACAGTGGAAAAGCAGCATTTGCCAAATACTGTAATACATAAGTCCTCTCTTTTATTTCCTCCTTTCTTTCACTGCAGCTTAAACATTAGGGATCTACTTTCATTATCAAAGAAACAACTACTAAGTATCTGCTAGGGTCAGATCCTGATCCTCCCCTTTTCCAGACAATAAAAGCACACATTTCAAAGACCTTCCTTTGCTTTATCCTCCTTTATATGTTACACATCAGAAAAATCAGCTGTAGAGCAGCTGTAGCAAAACTCAAGTTTTGATTAATCATTGTTAATATGTCATCTTACAGAATACTAATATGGGGGACAAACTTGGTAACAGTGTGCTTAAGGTAAGCAGCTTTCTTCCTACTACAACATTAGAGATTTTATAGATTCCTGATGTGATAATTCCACAGGCAGCAATTAAGATAATTATAAAGACAGAATGAATGATTTGACGAAATACTTGATTCTGGCCTTAAGATTTATGGTTCTATCTTCAGAGGCTGGTCTATTGTGTGAGCTGAATGAACCAAGATCCTGTTGGAAAAAACAGCATACACACCATAAAGCTGTCGCAAAATCCATAAGGAGGAGATTTAAAATTGCTTTAAAATTACATTAAAAAACCCATCACCTTTCATGCGTTCCCTTCTCTTCAAGATAATACGAGATTATAGTAAAGGATTCCTGTTTATGCGTACACATTCTGAGTGGAATCATACCAATCACAGACAGATCATCAGTGGGGTGGGAACTTGCAGAAACTCACACATCATCTCCTGAAGCAACAGAGCAACTGATAACATCTCTGATCAGAGCAGCTTACTAATAACTGCCACTGCGCATCCTGCCACACATTTGCTGACACCAGAGAAACGCCCAGATTCAGCACTCTTCCTCTAGAGTCTGGAGCAGAGATCAAATGCTCTCCAGTGATTAAAGGTCTTGCTATCAACAAATATAGCACTATTAGCCAGACAACCTCACTCCTTCCGATTTAGCTCAACACCCTGCCACTTTGCTTTTTACAAAGTTATCGTCTTCAGTCACTTCTTATCAGATAACCAATTAAATCGTGTTCAGTGCAGAGAAAACTGCAGACAATTTAACCATCAAATTCTAAAATCTGATTATTTACAAGACAGATTTGCAGGGAGGGAGAATGGCACGGATTTGGCAGGGACAGAGAACACATTTGGCATGGTTAAGGACCTTCTGTGCCCTTCTTTACTACCATGCAAATCAAACTCAAACAAAAGCGGTATCAATGACCGTGAGTTACACTAATGAATCTATTTCCCTACAGAAAAGTTAATAGTAACATTTAACCCTTGAACTTAAAGTAACCTACAGCAGCTACAATACAGACTTATACCACTTTATATAAGTTTATATACAGTTTATATAAGTCAGGCTACCATTTCTTCTTACAACTTTTAAGCAAAGCAACAGGGTGCAACGAACTCAACATCAACATGTGAGATGTCCAGTTTCTAAAATAATTACGTTTGTAATATATATGGAAGTATCCTAATAAAAGTAAGCAGCTATAAGCTCAAAATACCCAGAATTACTTAGTTCATTCCACTCAGACCAGTAACACGTCTCCTCATAGTGGGAAAAGAAGAAAGCTCCCCTCGCCTTTGTCCCTCACTGGCTGCTGTCACTATTCATTGTCCACCAGCTGCTGCTCAGACCCCTAGAGGAGGCAAAGCAGCTGAGTAAGCCAGCAGAAATTAGCTCCAGGAAGAGGGGTATAGAGCTTTCTGCTGGCTCAGAACAGTAAGTCCCACCTCTGGTGTTCATCAACACAAGGGAGAGCCCAGGAACACGTAACTGGGAGAAACTGCAGAGAGAAGGAACAGCTTGAGTAAAGGTAGGAAGAAAGAGCTCCTCCATGCCAATAGCAACAAGGTGTTAGATCAGCTTGGTTACTTGTGAAATCATACTGACTATGCTAGCGTTTTCTCTTCCAGATGACAAGTCAGTTGGAATACAAGTAGCAGATCTGCCTCATCACTTACACTGTTGTAACACCCCTGGCTATCTGAAAAAACAGAGCTGTCAGTCAAAAATAAGACAACGCTTCTCAGTACTGTCACCACCTTTGGTCTTCATTCAGAAAAATGTGAGTCCTTATTATGCTTGTCCTGTAAATACGATAGCAAACGCAACAGAAGGAAAACAAAAAAGAACAAATTAAGAGAGAGCTTCATTTCCACTTTTGTAGAAATACAAAAAAGCATGCCACATAATGGTCCACAAACTTTTCTGGTAGAGCTGTACATCTCATTGGAAAGCTTTGCATCCATAAACTGCATTGCAAACTGCATGTATAACAAACAAACAAATTTGATAAACACCTAAGTAGGGCATGAGTCCTAAGAGGTTTAGAAATCCCTGGTTTACTCTGAGTATAAGCTTTAACCATACATCTGAGGTCTTGTATTTCACAAGGGAGCAAAACAAATGAAAACCGATAAGATGTTCCTATTTTTATGTCCTACTTATCCAGATAAAGAAGCAGCATAAAATGTAACAAACAAGAAACAGACATGTAAAATAATTCCCGATCCTTTGGTTTTGCTACTCTGCTCCTAACTCCTCTCTGCTCCCTTATTCTGCAAGGCTAAATGCGAGGAAAGATACAACAAGAAACAAGGCGTCGAGCAGAAAGGCATTCAGAGAAAAGATCACACACAAAATAAAACAACAATCAGAAATGGGACAGTAATGGTAGAAAGAAATTGAATTGGTAAGAAAGCAATGTGTTAAAAGGCTGGTGTGTTTCCACCAGGAAACTTGATACCTGCAGGTGATGTTCTATTTTCATGGCAATGTCACCGTGTTCTTGTTAGCGCACAAATGCACGAACTTCCAGGGCATGCGTTCTCTCCCCACAGTAATGCAATATTTCACAGCAGCTAAGGTTTCTACAGAACTACATCATTCTACCTCACTTGAACTATAACAATTCACCTCCTCAGTGCTTTCCCAGACAGAGCCATACATCTCACCGAACTTGAGCAAGGTCACGTTCCGATTGCAGCAACAATGAATGGCCGGAAATACCCATGGAAATTCATGGATCCTTTCTTTTATCCATTCAGCTTGCCACTGAACTGACCTAAGTTTTCCTCACTGTGTTTCCAAAGGAAGGAAATAAAGCATTAGAGCACTGATGTCCTGAGAACGCTCTGAGCAGCCACAACCTTCATACTGGAGTCCATTGTAGCCGCTTCCTTTGAGACACTACTGTTTCATCAAAAGTTCATGACAGACTTGCAGTAGGCTTTGAAATGCAATTGATAGTTTCCAAAATTATCATTCAGGCACTAAAAAAAATTCCAGGCACCCTGAGAACCCCAATTCCCAAAGCTACGAATGACATGCTACTCTCATTAAAACTGTTACAGAGAGGTTTCAAAACACAATCCTCATAAACCTGAACACTTCAATAAATACAGGAGTCATCTGTAAGACCACGATGTTATAATAAACTTACTGAAAAAGAAGCATCACTAGTATTTCATAAGTCCTATTTTTCAATATTTGAGAAGAGCAACTTTATAGATCTCTTAAAAAATAAAAGCTTTTAATGAAAAAAAAATTCATGGGGATTTCAAATATATGTGATCATTAACCAAGTGCTCTGGTCATCACTAGATATTTTGGGGACTGCTACAGTAAACTGTGATCTTAAAGAAAATCTCCCTCTTACGGCATGTTGCATTTCATTCACACAACTGTGCTTTTTATGCCAACCAAGTTTTCCAAGACAAAGTTGTACACAGTTCTTCTATAGATTAAGGCCTTCATTTAATAAGTAGCCCATTCAGACTGGCTTAAAATAGAAAAGAATGCTATAACCAATGCTTCCCAATTCTGGGCGCACTTTAAAATACATTCTCATTAATTTCAGATATTCAACATTTACTTGCAGCTTTTACTAACTCTCACAACTGTGCTTCACCACCATGCTGTTCATTTGCAGCGTTACACACCATCCAACGAACAAAATCAAAATTTCTGCAGATCCATCTTCTTAGAAGGAACGTTTTTCAGTTAGTTAAACCAGCTGGGAACACTCATGCAGTTTCACTAGTGCAAACTGCTTAAAGATTTTATTTCTAGCAACTTGGGGTTTGTCTCAGTACCATTTGAGAAGTGATACTCAGGATGCGAGGGGCATCGAGGACAGCACCTGTCTTGGAACCAAACAGCCTACAGAGTAGCCAAAGACCACATCTTTGTGAGCCTCAGAGCAGTACGACAATTTCTATGCCAGCTGCTACAGTTTTTGTAAATCCTGCAGAACTGGGTGTAAAGGGTAAGGTGCTCACAGCAGGGTGGCCCCTGTGGGAAGAGGCCAGGGGCTGCCCTGTCCCAGGCACAACCAGCTCCAAGAGACCCGCAGCAAGAGACAGCTGAGCTCCGCAGTGAGGCTGGTAGCACCTCTGGGAAAGCCTGTTTAAGAAAGTGCAGAAAATTCCAGAGAGCAGAGGAGGGAACAAAGGGAGTAAGAAACAGCAGAGGGAACACCAAGGTCAGAGAAGGAGGGGGAGGAGGCGCTGCAGGTGCCAGAGCAGATATCCACCATCGCAGCCTGGGAAGGTCCCAAACTGGAGCAGGTGGATACACCCTGAAGGAACCGCGACATACGGAGAGTCTGTGCCAGAGCACATTTTTTTCCTGAAGGACTGTACCCAGTGGGGGAGCCCACACCAGAGCAGAAGAAAAACGTGAGAAGGAAGGAGCAGCAGAAAGAAACCGCCTTGCGCCAACTGTAACCCCTTTGCCCCCCACAAAACACGGAGAGGGGCACAGGACTCTGGGATGCAGGAGTGAAGTCGAGCCTAGGAAAGAGGGAGGGAAAGTGCTGCTTTCATGACTGTTGTTCTGCTTCTTACTATCTGAATCTATTTTAACTGGCAATTTTCCTCAAGTCAAGCCTGTTTTGCCCACAACAGTAGTTACTAAGTGACCTCCCCGTCTCTATTTGAAGCCCTGAGCCTTCTCATGCTGTTTTCTGCCCCTGCCCCACTTAGGAAGGGGAGAGACCGAGCAGCTGGATGGGCATTTGCTGTTAGCCAAGGCTAACCCACCACACCTGCACTTAACAGTTTTGACCCAGTCTTTTATGGGAGTGCTGACGAAGCAAGAGCTCAGAGATTTGCATTACATGGCATGAATCTTATTACTGCTGCTGAGTCCTGGTTCTGAAGGAGAGAAACGTAATACAAACTGCCTAAGTGCCTAACAATTCTGAGTTAGGTTAAAGACCCTTCTTTCATCTATCTCTCTATCCTTTGTGAAAAACAACATAAGTCATAGGCTTGACACAGAGCACACATTTTCCATGACCCAAATTGTTACTATTACCTATAGAATAGCAAAGGCAGCGACTGATCCATTAACATTTCTCTTCCATCTTTATCTTAAGCCTCAGTAAGCTCACAAAGCCTTTCAAATACAGTCCATCGATACAGGAATTGGTTCTAGTACGTGTCATTTTTGTGCGTCCAAAAATCCTACATAAACCACCATTTATATCTGATCTACTGTCAGGTTTTATACAGAGTCCTAATTCTACGAGGCATAGCAGACAGTCCATCAGTAGAACAATACAGAATAAACAATACAATAATCAAGTCCACTCAAAATACCACACCTCTCGTGCTGCAATTCTCTAGAAGTATAAACTATTGCCTTCTGTATTCACACAGACCTTCCCTGGAGCTGTCATTGCTTCATTGCTATTTCTTCCTTCACCTGATTTGGGTTGCAAGCTTCAAGGGATGGGAACTTGATAACAGGAAATACCGTAACAGTGCACGACAGTCCAAACCATAATCTGGCCCATTAAAATTTCTGTCAAGTTTTCTAATCCACATTTCCAAAGAGGAGATGTAAGTAAATCCTGGTAAAGTAACAGTCTATTATTTTGCAACAGTGCAAGACTGAAGAGGTTACGACAGGGCTTCCCCAAAGGACTCCTTCCCATCTGTGTTCAAAGACCAATAAACCCTATCCCTAGCAATGCTGATATCCTCAGTTAAAATGCTCCAGCACCAACCAGTCAGAGCCAGTTCCCTACACACTAATATATGGACAGAATGAAGCTCCTCTCCCCTGCTTTTCTCTTCTCGTGCTTTTAAATCATTCCTATGACATACTGTTCCACATGCAGCTGAAACCCAGATCTTCTGTTATCCATTCCCTAGCTGATTTGTAAAACTGAATGTTACTACAGAAGAAAAGAGTAAAGTTCTGGGTACTTTTTCTTCAATTAATTGCTTCAGATTAACCAACAACGGAGATATGCATTGGAGCGCCTTTCAGTTCCTATCTCTCTTCACGGGTGGAACAGAGGTACTGCCTCTCCTTTGTAGTCTCACTAACTGATAACCTTGGCCTGTAATCTATTAGGTACACCAGGATTTAGAACACAAACTTACAGTTTTAGACACTCTCAACAGCAGGGGCATGTATTTCATTAAATAATTACTCTCTTCCTATGCTGCTCCATTAGAAGAGTCCCTCACGATCACATAGCTCACTGACAATGTTCTCAGTTAGCCAGAACTTGGAAGCCATGGATATTGATTTAACCATTCCTGTGCTGTCAGAAAGAGACAAAATCTACATAGGATACTTCCCCATGTTTTAAAGACCCAGAAAGACTCCAATAATTCGTATTTTGACTGGTACAGAAACTAGAAGGTACAATAGGAAAGCCACCAAAGCATAAAGTTAATCAGACTGCATAATATTCTCTGATTTAGTTAGGTAAAAAGCACCCAGGTCTGAGAAATTTAAGTCGAACTGTCAATAACATCTTCTGCCTGGCTCTCCCTACCTGCCTGAAATACCTCAGTACATCTTAAAACCGAAGATCATGCTGCTCAACCAGACTGCCAAAAAACATTTGCCTTTGCTTGAACTGATCTGTAACTCAATGAAGCACATCCCTAAACTAAACATAATACCCTCCACCTTTACACTTCTCTCTATTTTCAGTTAGCATAGTACCCGTGTGTTTCAGGATCATCACCCAGTTGTTCTTAAGGCCAACACATGTAAGGTTATCTAGTACACATCCACCTATTCTTAAATTGTCTCTCTTCTCTTTACTTTGACTCAGGCTCTTCCTCTTTTATTTGTGTTTCTATAGAACTGGATTATGCAGTTTTCTTCTCTACCTAAATGCGAAAGCTATCACTGTCTTTTCAACACACTCCCAGTGACGCCAACCTTATGCCCCATCCTCTCTCCGTGTTGACTTACCACCTCTGAACTCACCCCAAGTTCTGGCTCCACAGACTTGAGTTCTCTCTAAAAATACCCCCAGGGCCACCTCAAAGGGAGGAGCGAGCCCAAAGAGGCAGACACTGTCCCCATGCCATGAAGGCATCCACACCAAAGAGGAGAACCTCCCTGCATCTCCCTTGTTCATCGGGCACTTCCATACCTCAGACTGAAGCAGTGCTTTTCACCTCCTTCGGCTAAACATTTGAAAGTTTGTCATGTAGGAAATAAACGAAAAAACCAACAAACAAACAAGCGAACCATTCATAGCTTTTATAAGAAAATAAACGAAGCCGCACTGTATTGCTGAGGCGTGTTTACAAGAAAAAGGTACGAGGCGCCGTGCAGGCGCTGGGGCCGCGCACGGGAGGCAGGCGGGCAGCCGGGGCTCTACGCGCGCCCTCAGCGTGTGCGCAGCAAAGGGACAACGCTCAGAAGCCCTCGCTCGCCTCAGCGGCTCAGCGCGCAAACCCGCAGGGCCCCGCGGCCGGCGAGGCGAAGCGCGGCCTCCCCCGGGCTCCGGAGGGGCGCGAGGGCCGGGGCGGGGGGCGAGGGCCGCAGCTCACAGCCCGGGGCCCGCTTCCCAGCCGCCCGCACGGCGGGGTCAGGCC